>NDXB01000123.1:77965-97676 GCA_002631895.1 Agapornis roseicollis
TTTTTTTTTTTTTTTCCCATACATTTGATTTGGTTTTTTTCCTTTTGTTCCTTCATTACTTTCAATTTTTTTTTTTCCTGTGAATGTAAATATTAGGTTTAACAGAAGTCTCTAGCTCTGTTGAAGTGGTATTTGCCTTTTTGTTTACAAGATATAGTTCTGCCTTTTTCATTGAGCTTAAATATATTATTTTTAAAAGATCTTTTGGACTACTCACTGGTTTAGTGTGTTATGATACTTAATTACTTATTGATTTTTTTCTGTTGTATCTTCATGCCTTAATATTATATGCTAAAAAGTTGCTGTCACTGAGAGAGTTTTCTCTATCATAGCAGGCCTAGTCCCTGCATTACTGGGATATTCCTTCAGAAACCTATTGCTAGTAAATTCTGCAATGTGCAGAACTAAAGGCAAGTGGCTACAATTTTGCCCTGAAATATCAGCAATAATGATAAACAATTTTTATAAGACCTCGGATGAATCTCAGCTCCTGTGAGGTAGCTGGACTGTTTCTGCTGTTGTGGCTTTCATAACGCTTCGGATTTCCTAATGCTTCTACTGAACTTTTTCCTCAGCATTTAAGGGTTAAAGGGAAGTTACTGATATCCAAAAGTCAAGACTTGTGCATATTTTCTGTGTCCCAAGAGAATCTTCTGTGGCAGCAGCCATGAGGGTACTAAAAGCTGTAGGTGCTTTTCTTTTGGAGTGAATACTCGGAATACCAATAGCTGGCTTTGCTGTCTCCCCGGTGGCACATCAGAGCCACAGAGTTGCAAGAATTAGTCATTGTCAAATTTAAGAGACTTTGGTTGGAAAGCCTTGGAAAACCTTTGCTATTATGTCACTATTAGAGTCTAGAGCAAGACCCTACTACTAACTTAAAGGGAAATATATATTCATATTTTCTATATTCTCCCTGTTGTCTATAGGGATTGTGGATGAGCAGGAATTATCTCTTTAATTGGAGGCATCTAGGGTTTTCCATTTTAGTGCATTACTTTATGTCATAAACATGCATGCCACAAGAAGGTAACTGGCTGCTCATCTGCAGCCAGACTAGTTCCAAGTCTGGAAAAACTTAGCTTTACCTTCTGTCCTGGTATTGGGGATTGTTGTCTTCTTCACATCAATCTTCTTCCTGTGACAAGTGTCCAGCATGTGCTTGAAAGGACAGGAGCACTTAGGCTGAGCTGGGCCTTCCCTACACTGCTCCTGTAGCTGGGCTTACATATTGCAGCTGTTCAGGCTTTATTTGTTCTGCTGCTGTGGCAAATTGTCAAGAGACATCATACTTTTTGTTTCAGTTTAGGAAAGACTTATTTCTTGCTCCTGATCCTGGCTGAATTGTATCTGATGCTCGTGTTATACAGTTTGTCATTAGCAGTTTATACCCTTAATTAATTATTTCACTTGTTTCTCTGAACCCCAAGATGCAGGACTTTGCACTTCTCCTTGTTAAACCTCCTGAGGTTCCTGCCAGCCATTTCTCCAGCCTCTCAAGGTCCTTCTGGCTGTGACAGTCCTCTAATATATCAACCATTTATCCCAGTTTTATGTCTTTGGCAAACTTGCTAAGGACACATACTGTCTCATCATCCAGATCATTAATGAAGACTTTAAACAGAATTGGACACAGTACTAACCCCTGGACTACAGTGGTTGTTTCTGAGGTAGTGCCTCACAGCCTTAAGCAAGTACACAGCATATATTTACCCTGGCTGGCACACATGCAACTTAGCCTGCTCCCCTGACATATAGATGTCTCCATAGGACACATGCTAAACAAACTAGCAGTTTGCCAAGGGTTAAAAGCTTTTCAAAGCTTTGCTTTGAAGTATCGTGTTGGGTGCCATTCAAACATAAATCTCTTTAGGCTTACAAACAAACTTAATTAAATCTCATTGTTTTACAGCTAAAATTCTTTCACCTAAAATAACCTTTAAATTAAATGGCATTCCTTATTCTTCCATCCACACACTACTCACCTTGTAATTCATTTTTTCCAGAAAGACTAAACGAATAAACATGTAAACACAGTCTGTTTCATCTTGAATGAAGCAGAAATCTCTGAAACCTGACAGAACATATCAATTCATGCCAAAGCCTTGCTCCATCTTGAGATATCTAGATTGATCTTGCAACAAAGATATATTGGGGCTATCAATCAAACCTGTATCAACCTATATCTTCTCTGTGTGTGTAACAGATGCCCTAAGCAAGAAGATTTGTTGTCTTCTATCTGCTTAAGCAGAACATATAACCCATCTGGTTATAAATGCCCAGCAGAACACTGTACCATGTATTTCTTAGATAAATATATGCTGTTGATTCAACTTTTAACAAGAGCAAAAAATTAAGGAATTAGCATTCTAAATTACATTATGACAGAAGAGTTTGCAACATTTTTAGTTGCCTAAAATTTACAAATTATAAAATTATTTAAAGCTTTTCAAAATAGATTTCCTATACTAATGTGGGGTTTTTATAAATGTACTATAATTATTTAAATACTTAAAACCTTAAATTATCTTAAAGCAGTCCAAACATTAAGAAATTCCTGAATTTAAAAAGTATACAATATGGGATCTGAGTAAAAAATGAATTGCAAAATTTTTTTTTTTTTTTAACATTTTGGTTGCAATTTCTAAGAAATCTTTCTTTATGAGCAATATTGTACTTAAACAAAATTGTTAATCAAGTAAACCTGCTTTTGCCTATATTTTGAACTTTCAAAATCTCAAGGTGTTCACTTGATTATTTAGCTTCTCTCCTGATATGGGTTTGCTATTGTCATTTCAGATTCTGTTGACTTTTCAGGGGATGTTATGTACCTGTAGTGAAGACCTCTGAAGGAGCAGTGCCGTGGCAGACATCCAAAGGAGATGTTACATACAGATGATCTTCCCTCAGAATATTGGGAGATTAATTCAATTAACCCCTCCAAAACATTTTATTTGAGATAGTGTATATCAAAATTTTTTTCAGTCAAATTCTATAATAGAACATAAGGTGGGAGAAAAAAGAATTCTGTGTGTCATTTATTATGTAGCTCTCAAGGATAAAGCAATTTTTTAACTGCCTGCTGTGATTCAAATTATTTTCACTGAAATGTCTGTTTCAGGAAAATTCTCTAAGAAAGTCAACATTTGCACAGAAAGCAATCTCCCAATATCCAACATAGAGTTCTTGTAAAACTTTACTGTTGCTTATAACTGTATTGATGAATAAACCTGGCATGCAGCTTTTTTTTGGTATGTTTAATAGATAGGAGAAGTTGATAACCTTATACTTCCAAGGTTATCTATTGCCTTTTCTAGGTAATAATCTTCAAGAAATATCAAATATCCCAGTGTTGGTTACTGCTTCAATGAAATTTAAGTATCAAGGAACAGCAAGAATTATGTTGTTATAAAGCCAGTATATTACAAGAAATAGCTAAGAAGCAGTAGTCATTTATGAAAAACTTGAAGGAATTCAGTACATGATAGGTAATAAATCATCCAGAATATAAAAGATTGCTGAAACAGAGCAATATAAAGAGTAAAAAATATGATGAATATCATACAGAGAAAAGAAAAAGAAATAGCTAACCCATTATTATTTAGATAAAGAAAAAAAAATAGTAATGGGAATTAAAAATGCATTCATAGAAAAAGTCACTGCAAGAAGTTTAGTTTTACATGTAGAAGCAGACCCTAGAGGGGTATGACAATTTACATGTCTTGTAGAGCTGCCATATCAGAGTATGTTATGAATTTTTTTAAACTTAAATACGATTTTTCCTAACTTCCAGCCCAGCTTAAAG
The DNA here is from genome assembly GCA_002631895.1 of Agapornis roseicollis. Taxonomy (NCBI): domain Eukaryota; kingdom Metazoa; phylum Chordata; class Aves; order Psittaciformes; family Psittacidae; genus Agapornis; species Agapornis roseicollis. Next base: position 81,771 of record NDXB01000123.1, read on the forward strand.
CATACTGCAACCTAAATTTTGTGAATGCTGTGAAATTATAAAAGATATTTCTAACTTAATATTAGAAAGGTTTTTGTACCTAAGGACTTTCATTTTTTATTACCAAAAGAGATTTTTTTCTACTTTTCAGAATATACCTGTACCTGACTGCAAGCAGGTCAGTTTCATTTTTCATTTTTTAACTTCATCTTCCTGGTGTTTCGTACTTGAAGCCATTTTCGATTGCTAAACAAAGGTAATATTTATTGATCAAAGAGAAAGAATGTTATTATTTCTGCTGATACATTTTTCAGGGTGCAATGACCTTCACTACTCCAAGATATTTTGAGGTGTACCAGTATTGCTAAAGTTCATATTTTAGAGCTCTTTTTTTTTTTTTTACTTTTGTTTTTACTGGTTACTTAGAGATTACGGCTTTGTATTGTAGCCAGTTCAGCATCTTGAAACCAGATTGCGTCCTTTTTTGCTTTTGATGATTCTAAATACATTAAAAACTGAAATTAATTCAATGGAACTGCCACTTAGCTTAACAGTTTGTTGCAGCTCTGTATGAGAAATTAGAATTTCTCCATGCAGTACTAGCACTGACTTTTAAAATACTTACTGGGATAGCACATACATGAAAGACTCTTGCTATGATGTATTGCTGTAGGTAAGATCTGCCACTTAGGCTACAAATTTTCTTATTCCTTTCCTCTTACCTAATACTCAATTTGAGATTTTCTCTGCTTTGGACTGTTGCTGTGTTTCCCAGAGTTACAGTAATCAAAACCCTGTTGAATTCAGGGAATGCTGCAAAGCAGATATATTAAAAGAGGTGAAATAGTGTTAGAGAAAGTTTGAGATCTGTAGTCTTGAGGTTCACTTGTTTGGGTTTTGATTACAAATATTAGAATTGCATTATGATCATTCCACAAGGTGTCTGAACATTACATTGAAACAGTCTTCCCAAATTAGGTGATTTCTATTCCATACTTAAGGTTTCTTTTCCAAGACAGAAGATATTTCAGAACTTGATTTAACAATATGTTAAGCATAATGCAGAAGTATTGTTCCATATAATTAAATGCCAATAATTAGATTTCATTTTGATGCTAAAAGAATGATCACATTTGCTAGGCAAAAATTACAGACTTCATTTGAATCTTAATGTAGTATTCTGCAAACATTATAAATCAAAGTAATACGAAATATTAAAAAAAAAGAAATATTCAATACTGTACAACTGAAAGGAGAAACTCTACTGTTGTGTCACATTTTGCAGTTTCCTATCATTTTATCAAATTTAGTCATAGAGACAAATTACAGCAGAATAGCTATTAAAATACTCATGAAATCAGTGAACCAGAAATTAATTATAGTATGCATAAGACTGCATGACTATGTAGCACACACACTGACAGACTGCAGAAGACAAATACAGTAGACTAGAATTCTGTATGAAGACTGACGTTCACATTTGGGTTCTTAGTATGTATTATAAATTATAGGAAGTCTTGGCTACTTAAATGTCACACTCTCAAGCTTTGACTGATTCTTAAAAGCATACCTTACCTTCCCCTACAGAATTCCCAAATGCAATACTCAAAAATTTCATTTCCATATTATGTGCTAAGGGTTCACATACTTTCCAAATGTTCAGTCTGTTATCCACCATCCAGTATGTAACTAAGACATTTAACTACCATGAACAACACCTGACAACATTTTTCAGACTGACACTAAAGGACTATTTCTAGGTAACAAAATATGCCTCCTCAGTAACTGCAGAGGAGCACGTTCAGGATGAAATACTGTAATTTAAGTAGAGCAAGAATTAATTAAAAGAAGACAAAAAAATAAAGAAAAAATCAAGGAATTCCACAGATAACTATTTTGCAATTTTTTTTTTCATATATTCAGAGAGAAGGAAAGGAAAAAGATGTTAAGCCAACCACAACAGGTGTAAAAAACCATTTTAATCCTAGTGTGTCCAGTGATATGTGAACAATAATGGCAGTTTCAGAATACAAACTGAGCTGTGTTTGTTATAATTATGGGAAAGTTATGCAAATTGTTTGCTCTAGCTGATAATTTCAGTCCTTTGAGCAGGGATATACATTTCCTTCTTCTTCATATTCATGACTATTAACACGATTCTGTACCTGTTCATGTGATTAACCTTTCAAACACAGCATGATCCACAGGGAAGTTACATTTCTGGAACAGGACATGTTGCTGATGTGGTTCAGTGATACCAAATACTGCCAAAAGAGAGAAGAGGAGCAAACAGTATTGCAGTCTAAGGATCTCCCAACCAAAACTGCCTGTTTTATAGAAAGACAGGATCTGTAGAGAAGGCAGAGCTCAAAGAAAGAAATTTACACTGAGAGGTAGAAGTCAAAAAAGAGTTTCAGAGCTGCTGGATCTAGCAGTGGGACAGAAGACATGCCAGTTGTAGTCTCTAAAGAGGGAGGGAGGGAAGGGGTAAAAGAGGGAATGAGACAGGAAGGGAGACAGGGAGGTGAGGAGGGAGGGAATGCGATAGGGAGGAATCAGCATAAGACCTTTGAATACATAAGTATTTAAAGGAGCATGAATACTCTGAAAGGGAGCCAAAATGGGATAATTTTATGTGGGATTGCCTGCAGAGAAAGGGAAAAAGACTCATGGATGGGGAATTATGAAAACTATCATAGAATCATGCTGTAGCGTCACTACTACAGATAATGAAGACATGAAAGAGAAGGTGTTCGGTTACATCTGCCTCACTTCCAAAATAAGAAAAGAATAAAAATATACAAGATGAGTCCATGAAATGTGACCTTGATCTCATGTGAGCTGTGTATCAGAGTACTTCCTGACATCACCAAAAGAGATATTTTAGGTACAAAACATATTGCACATTTTGTGGAATAATAAGAAATCATTCCACTAAAAAGGGAATTACATTTCTGGAGTTGCGTAACAGCAGTCATTAAAGAAGTGACACAGTGAATAGCTAAACTTCAGTGTTGGGTTTCCATTACTTCTTTGGGTGCACATTAATCTGAAGTAAGTGTTTGGATTTTTTATGTGCACACTGTTTTAGTTTATATTGCCTTTAATCCAAATACTTTGTAGTGATATATAGAAAAACAAAGAATAGCATACTGAATCAAATTACAACACCATTAATTGAAAGCCCCATTAAAATATATTAATAAAAGGCTTGTTTGCTTCTTAATGATTCATTACCTAAGCAAAATATTAATAGCATTGATGTGAACATCCTGCCAGCAATGGCTGAACAGCTCAAGATATTTTCCAAACAATGAAAATTAAGGTTAACATTTTTACAGTGTTTTGCTTGTGAAGTACATGATATTTAATTACTTACACTGTGAACACTTTTGGTGTAAAGCTAAGAGTTTTTTTGCAAATCAGCGCAACAACTGGCAGTTGTACTATGGTCCAATAAGCAAGAAAATTCCCTGAGGTGCTATTTCAAATAGCCAATAAAAATATTGTTTTAAAAACTAGAAGCACTCCTGTGATATAGTGAAAACCCTGAGTTATAGGAGAGATGCTTGGTGGCGCAGAGCTTTACTGGATGGTAGGAAGAAGCTATATCAGACAGTGGAGGACATTTAAAAATCTACGTAGCAGCATGTAGTTTTATGTTTGCAAAGTGAGATGCAACTGGGTGCAGCTCCTCAGTGATTCCAGGACTGCTAAAGAGCTGATGGCACTTTTGGTCTACTGTCATGGTTTAAAGGCCTCTAGCACTACAGAAAGTTACAAGAACCACTGTAGCTTGATCATAGAAGAGCTTTTTATAACTATTATATTTTACTGTAACGGTGGTGAGGCACTGAAATGGGTTGCCCACGGAAGCTGTGAATGTTCCATCCCTGGCAGTGTCCAAGGCCAGGTTGGACAGAGCCTTGGGTGACATGGTTTAGTGGGAGGTGTCTCTGCCCATGGCAAAGGAGTTGGAAATAGATGATCTTAAGGTCCTTTCCAACCCTAACTATTCTATGATAATATGGTTCTGTTTGCCATTATATCCAATTAAGCAGAACTTTCTGGATCTAAATCTATCAAGGACTCTGTCAATATATCACACTTCAAACGAATTTTAGATTCCCTGGATAACTGTAATTACATATATATTTTAAAAGTTTGTTTTCACCTGAAAATAGCTTAAAACAGTTTTAAAAAACAATAAAAATATATTTCATCTTTGACATACATAAAGAATACAAAACTTGACAGTAGAGTTTTGGGGATTTTTTTTTTTCCCACCAAATCTCTTGATTTCAGGTTTTTTTTAACTGAGATTGTCATTAAGCAGTTCACAGATATGTTTTCCTTACAATTGATTATAAGTAATTAAGTGATTCAGAGCTAAGGAACTTATTTTCTCTAATCTATATGCAAATATAGATATATGTTAGAATCATAGAATCATAGAACAGTTAGGGTTGGAAAGGACCTTAAGATTATCTAGTTCCAACCCCCCTGCCATAAGCAGGGACACCTCACACTAAACCATGTCACACAAGGCTTCATCCAATCTGGCCTTGAACACTGCCAGGAATGGAGCACTCACAACCTCCCTGGCCAACCCATTCCAGTGCCTTACCACCCTAACAGGAAAGAATTTCTTCCTTAGATCCAATCTAAACCTCTCCTGTTTAAGTTTGAAGCCATTACCCACTGTCCTGTCACTACAGTCCCTAATGAAGAGTCCCTCCCCATCATCCCTACAGGCCCCCTTCAGATACTGGAAGGCTGCTAGGAGGTCTCCACGCAGCCTTCTCTTCCCCAGGCTGTACAGCCCCAACTCTCTCAGCCTGTCTTTGTATGGGAGATGCTCCAGTCCCCTGACCATCTTCGTGGCCCTCCTATGGACTTGTTCCAACAGCTCCATGTCCTTTTTATGTTGAGGACACCAGAACTGCACACAATACTCCAGGTGAGGTCTCATGAGAGCAGAGTAGAGGGGCAGGATCACCTCCTTCGACCTGCTGGTCACACTCCTTTTGATGCAGCCCAGGATACGGGTTGGCTTTCTGGACAGCAAACACACACTGCAGTTGGCTCATGTTCATGTTCTCATTGACCACCACNGGTCTCCTGAGAGCAGAGTAGAGGGGCAGGATCACCTCCTTCGACCTGCTGGTCACACTCCTTTTGATGCAGCCCAGGATACGGGTTGGCTTTCTGGACAGCAAACACACACTGCAGTTGGCTCATGTTCATGTTCTCATTGACCACCACCCCCAAGTCCTTCTCCACAGGGCTGCACTGAATCTCTTCTCTGCCCAACCTGTAACTGTGCCTGGGATTGCCCCAACCCAGGTGTAGAACCTTGCACTTGGCATGGTTAAACTTCATGAGGTTGGCATCAGCCCACCTCACAAGCGTGTCAAGGTCCCTCTGGATGGCATTCCTTCCCTCCAGCGTATCCACCAAACCACACAACTTGGTGTCATCAGCAAACTTGCTGAGGGCGCACTCAATCCTACTGTCCATGTCAGCAACAAAGATGTTGATCAAGATCGGTCTCAACACCAATCCCTGAGAGACACCACTCGTCACTGGCCTCCAGCTGGACACTGAGCCATTGACCACAACTCTTTACGTTAATGATATATTTAATTTTTCATAGTTATTTTTAATTTAACTATGTTGCCCAGTTTAGATGAATAATAATAACACAAAAAAAAAAAGGCAAAAATTCCCAGTTTGACAGCATTAAAGCAAAAATGCTTAGGGAACACCATGTGTTCATGATGAATAAATGGTTGATCCCTGAGAAGAATCAGTACAACAAAGTGCAGACAATAAGAAATCAAAAAGGTATGGCCATGCCCAGATTATAGATAATAAATTTTGGTAATTATGAACAATAAAACATTGAAATAAATCATTTGTTCATCTGGAAGAAAACACAGTTCCATCAAAACTAATATCCTACTATGATACAAATGACTTCTTAATATAATTGCTACAAAAGGATTCTGCCAGTACTGAGTTGATTGAAATCCAGCAAATGTGTTTGCTCACACCAACTGAAAGAATAGTTCATTAAAAAATGCCTTTCATATGAATCATTTTCCTGTATCCATAGAGAAATATATCATTTTCATTCTCTGAATGAAACTGCTTTAACTGTTAATGGCTATTGGAGTTTAATTAATTTCCAAACAAGCCCTTACATTGTAGGAGCTAAGAAGCAAAGGAAGAAAAATGTGTTACTGGGCATTAAGAGGTGCCTCAGTGTAAGCTGTCTTCCAGCTCTTCAAATTTTTATTAGCAGTCTCAACCACAAAGCCAATGTTTTAACACACAACTTTAACATCTTTTTAACATCAGTTTATGCCTTCTCTTCATCCCTCATTACTAGCTGCAAACACAAGAGTCATACTCTCTGACAGCTTGGTTGTGACCCTATGGTTCCATTGTATTACTTCTTTTACAACATTTAGCAAACTACATAAAGGGGAAAAAAAAAAAAAAAAAAAAAAAGTGTTATTCAATAGCAATCCAATGAATAAACTGAAATTGTTACTCTTTAGAACCAAAGAAACCTCCAACCATCCTAGAAAATCATAAAAAGAATTAACCAATAGCTTAAAATGTATAGTCTTCCTTCCAGAAAAAATGTATAGTCTTTTCCTTCCAGAAAAAAACATAGAATCATAGAGTAGTTAGGGTTGGCAGAGACCTTAAAGCTCATCTAGTTCCAACCCACCACAGGCAGTGACACCTTCCACTAGACCAAATTGCTTAAAGATATATTCTTAGGAGTCAGGCTTTGAGAAGAGGAACATTAACTGTCCTTTATGATGTTTGATTTTTTTTTTCTTTGCATTAAATGTAAGGTTCAAAACACTACTAATCAATTGAAACCTAAGAGAAGAGCACTGCCTAAGCATCAATAATAATATTTGTTAATATTAATTTAATCTTTAGTCTAGTTTAATAAAGCTAATCAACCAGTGGTTGAATGTTAATTGTTTCATACAGCCCTGGTTAGAATTAATCACATCAGCGGAAAACGCCCTTTTCACATGTATCTGCAAAACAGTAAAAGACTACTTGAAGGAAATCATTTGACATTTACACCCATCATCTGAAAGATACAAATAACCTTAGGGGTTATTACGCAACCAAGATTCATCAATCCTAATCAGCTTCAGCTTTAAGTCCCCCTGAGGTCTGAACTGACAAAAGCAAGGTAAAGTTGGCTCTGCAAGATCTTGCAGGGAAAGAGTCAGTCTGTATTTGAAGAGCAGCGCTGCACTGGCATACTACAGGCTATCATACAGACAGTAAGAAAACTGCAGACAGGATACCCAGGTTTGGCACTGCCTACAGCTACCATGTTTCAGGAATGGACATGGAGAGAAAAAAGATGCTACTCCATGCTCACATAAAGCATGAAACAAAAAGGCAACAGAGCTGGCAGCAGTACTTAGCTGCATCTCACAAGAAGAATTAGGCCACTTCCTTCTGCCTGGGAGTTCTGGCAGCCTTTATTTATGTGTCTCCCTATTTGACCTGAGGCAAAATGTCTCTGCCTAGCTCCTGAGCTTAACACAGCATAGCTAAGGTCAGAATTGTAAAAGGTCATGCTTAATAGATTTTGAAATGTGCATAGCATTCAACACCAGCACAATTAAAAATTGCTTGGTTCTAGGGATATTTCTGACTCAACATCCAGAGGAACTATGCCAACAAAGAGAGTGAATAGGCCTAACAGCCCTGGGTATTTTACAGAATTTTTAATGTTAGAAGTAAAAAAGAGGAATTGGCTTTCAGTGGCTGGTTGCAAATATTGGCCTTTCTGTTCAACCAGTTACCCTGAAAATAGGAAATGAAAGAAAACTTTATGCAAAGATTTTTAAGAACCTTAAAATTTTCATAGAATCATAGAATGGTTTGGGTTGGAAAGGACCTTAAGATCATCCAGTTCCCAATCCCCCATGCAAAATTGTCTAACATAATTTCTCTAAATTATTTCTGAGTAATTTTCATATTATACAACACCAAAAGCTAAAAAGAAGCTCAAGCTGGCCCTGGAAAAGGACTTTTATCAGAATCCGTAATCATAAATTACCCAACTTTACATATTATCTTCAGAGATAATATGGGGGGGGGGAGGGGGAAGGAACTGAGAGGCAGTAAAGTTCCATCTTCTTTTTTCCTTATGCTGTGGATTCTGTTCTTTGTCACACTTTCACAACACCATCTCTGTTCACTTTCAGAGAGTTGTGATAATGCTCAAATTACGAAGTAGAAAATCAAACCTCCTTTCAATACAAATGACTTCAGGGAAAAGAGTCATTTTACTCAAGAATGGCAGTCTAAAAGAGTTACAAAGTGATAAGAACTTCTTGTGAGTTAAAAATATGAAACCTGGTTAGAAATTTGCTTTTAGTTAAAGCTGGCATTTTGCAGTATAATGTGGCTAGCATTCTTCGTACTGAAAAGTGCACCTGAGATTAAATTATTATTAATAATGTATCCAGTGAAAATCACCCTTTGTTCCCTTTTCTATTGTTCACATGGTGTCATTATCTGCACACAAATGACAGTTTGCTCTGATTCTTCATCACTCAAAAGTGTCTGCTTATCTTTTGCTTTGACATTTCTTTGCATCTGTACAGATCTTTTAACTAAGACTCTTTTTTTGTACGTTTTAATGTAAACTATGTCAAACGGACTGTAGCTGTTTTGTAAATATGCAATTCACACGGTTACTGGATAGTTGCTTGTGTGGAAGTTTATGGCATAAGCACTTTAGTATATGCAGACAAATGTATTTTCTCCTTCCATGCATGTGTGCATAAGTGTAAATGTTTCTGTGTAAATATACCATACAAAGGTCCTGTATGGGAGGAGACTTCTCATGGATTAGGCTACACATAGGACAACATGAGAAAGCAAGCATCCCCACAGCTATCTATCTACATTATGTAGTCAGGAAAATCAGGTCAGACTTCAAGCCATTTCTAGATATGGTATCTTCAGGATAATACAGACACATTTCCCTATGGCTGAACCACTGGAAGAGGGACTGATTTTTGCACTGAAAATCAAAACATAAGACATACTGAGTTTCATAGGTGAGCAGTTTAATCCAGCACAGAGTAATTTCTATTTCCATGTCTCTAAACAACTCATATGACATTCAGAAGTTAAACTAGAGATTGCATCTTGAGGCCCTGCAGTCAACATCTTCTTTCTGCCCTCAAGAACACTGGTATTGCAGTCTGCACACAGAACAGCACAGTGCTCCCAACTAACCCAGTTTAGCAGGTCATCATCCTTCTTGGCTGCCAGGTTAACACTTATGGCTGACCCCTGTGCAAAGATACAGAGCTGACTGTATCTTGCTGCCCATTCTGATGTTTAGCAACACATTGCAAACAGATGGCATATGCTACATGGCACAATTACACTTCATTTCTTCCAGGTTTTTATATTCTTATTAACTGTTCCATGACTCATTTTGCAAAAGGCAAGCATCAAATAACTATAATGATAATTATTCTAGTCTATACTACAGTCTCTAATGATCACTGCATGATATAGCCAATGCATGTTATAACATACAAATAAGATGCTATAATACATTTGTAGCATATTTAGTAAAGAACCGGATAACAGCAATTTTGTAGAATTAAAAATAATTTTTTTTAAGTAATCTTTAAAAACCATGATCATTTCAATTTCTTTGGGAACAGCGAATCTTAGGAACAACAAATTTCACCTTTGTTTCTTATTGTTGTTATAAGTTGGTCTCATGGAGAAATGATTGAAATTCTACTACCATGTTTTAATATCACATCAAAGCAACATACAAGCTCCATTAAAAAAAAAAAAGTCAACTTCCTCAAACAGATTACAGTTGCAAGAAGCTCCCAAAAGCAAATGCTAAGGCAAAAGACCTCATTTATGTCATAAAGACACTAGGAAGGCAAATATGTAGGAGATCAGAGGCGATATCTCTGATTCATACCAGCTGCCTTGCAGTGATGGACTGCTCTAACACATAGGGGAAGGGCATGTGCTTCCATGGCCACAGAAGCACCCTCAGCTAGTGCACACAGTTCTGACAAACTCTAACCCGAATATAAAGCTCCTTTGAACCTCCCCACTACACTCAGCAATGCATGTGGGAAGACAAGAGCATTTTAGCCTAAAAATAAATGCATTAAAGCCTGCATATCTTGCAGAAAGAAAATCAGCTCAGATACCCCATTTTAATACTGCATTTCTATCCCTAAACCGAAAAGTCTGCCCTAATTTGGCTGCTTTTGAAAACCTGATGATGCAAAGAGCATGATGATATCTGAAATTTCCCATTACATTTTATCTTTGTGCTGACTGCCATCTTGGGTAATGTTTCGAAATCATTCAGTCTACCAGTCTTCATGGACAAATTCATGGCAACAAAATGCTGGGGTATGTACTTTTTTGCATTCTGTAAACAAAGGTATTCTTGATTAATTAAGAAATCCAGTATAAATTCTCCCTTTTTTCTGTATCTGAATGAATTCTTAAAAACTATTACTTACAGCACCAACTGTGAGAAGCCTTCAGTAACCAGTTTTATACTGTAAGGAGTAAAAAACCCCAGCATGTTTAAATGTAATTAAACAGTACTATGTCAATAGCTTTAAATAAAACATGGTTATTTGTGCTGCTTTGAAAGCTGTTCATTTTCTCAAGAGAAGAATGCCCCATGTGTTTATAGTCAGAAACATATATTAAAATGTTTTACTCTAAAAAGTATGTAGATTTGCACTAACCAATAATCATAACTGATTTGGCAATTAGCAATTAAGTTGCTAATTATATGACACAACATTTGCATAGAAATCTTATCTGTACTGCTACAAAGACTGATTGAGTAAATTTCCCCACTCATGTTTTGGTCCTTTCCTTCACATTCACAGTGAGAAGCTTAACCCCATAAACACTATCAGGGTAGGATCTGTAAGATATTACAGCATTGTAACACAAGGCTTTGATTTATTAATTGCTATAGTAATAACTCTACCAACGTTATGAATTCAAAGCAGGAAACTTATTCCCATTTCATACATGAAAACAAGGCTGCTTTGTGTTAGCTATGTCTATGAAAATTTGCATTTTGGTTGAGGTTTTGAAATCAGCACCATATTATCTTTTCATTCATTAAACCCATCCAGGGACAGCTGACACTGTGAGTGAGGCTACATGTTCTGGTTTTGTGGCTATATTAAAAATTTTTATTATTCCTGCTGATCTTTTTGAAGTCAAAACAATCACACATACATACAACGTTATGAAAGAGCAAGCTTTTAGGAATGTCAGTTTGTGACATTGATTATGAACTTGACAAATGTTTTCACCCACTGAGACAATAATGGATACAGGCAATGTGATGCAATTTATGAGTACTTTATATGTGTATTAGTGAGGAACAGAATGGCCAGAGCTATTTGCCTCATTACTTTACCTCTGCAAGACCAGAATGACCTTCAGTTCAGGACCTGAGTCATTTTTGCATTACCAAAGCACTGTATAGAACGCTGAAACACTTGACCTTTGGTCATCTGCAAATATTGAGTCTACATCTACAATCAGGCACTTCCGTTTATCTGATTTTTCCAGAGAAGCAGAGATCAAGTGCCAGACATAAGTCCTGAAACTCTTGCAGGCATCTGCATAGACATTCCTGGAGGCCAAGGGCCATTATGTAGACATCCACGCACTGTTCTGTAGTAATTCAGGTATTTACAGACAAAAGCGAAGACCTGCTTTTGGCCTAAAAGCAGGGCTGATACTTTTTATGCTTGCAGTGCTAAGATAATTATCTTTCACCTTAACCTTTGGAGATGAGCCTGACTTGTAGCACCAGTTTCTTCAGTCCAAACTAGTTTAAAAATATCACTAGCATTTGGGAACATAAAGTTGATATAAATGTTTAACAATTCCACTGCAGTGAGCAATTCATGGCTTATCACAAATAACATAAAACTGGAATGACAGGTTTTCCATAGAAGCCATTTTTTCTGGAACAGTCTAGCAAAGCTGTTAGTAGCCCTGCTGTAAACTCCATCACAAGAGAAAAACATGCAAAAAATACAAGCATATATATATACATGTCACATACATGCATAGTTTTTGTTGATAGCAATGTGGCAGTTGAGAAGATCACCCACTTTCTTTTTTTTTTTAACGCATCCTTCCCATTAGCTTCTCTTTCTCATTTACAGGTTAAGCGCACCTACGTGTCCTCTTGATGTGTTTATCCATAAAACAGTGTTAGATCAGCACAGTCTCTTATGTTGTCCCAGTAACACCAGCTTTCACAGGCTGTTACTGGGATGTTCTCAAAAGCTCTTGTTAGCCATATGGCACATTCCCAACAGCCAGGAACATTTCTAAAAAACTGATGTCTCAGGTTAACCCTTTTTCCTCCGAGTGCAAAATTGAAACTGTATTCTGCTGTGATTTGTGTAAAAAATCCATTGTCACAGAGGTAGCTGAGACAGGTTTGGTTTTGTTCAGCTGTATGAAAAATGCTTATCATTGGTTCATTTTGGTGCATATGGTTTCTTATATCATTCTGCTGACTCAATGTTCCCCTCATCCTCTCCCACAATTCATTTCACTGATTTGCCACAACTTACTTATAATTAGATTTAAGCTCCTTGGAGTAGAAATTTCATCTAACTGGAGATCATTCAATGAATGTGAAGGCATTATTTAAGCCATCAGACATTACTACAACAGAAGCAAGGAAAAAGCATCAGGATGCCAAAGATTTGTTTTGTTTTCTCAGGAGAATGATTGCTAAACTGATCACGAAGCTATGAATGATTTTTGTGTCTTTCTGGCAATCCTATGAGTCATCTGTTTGTTCTCTCTTTGTCCTTATCTTTGGTGACTTACCTTGGTCCCTGTGCATCCAAAAGCTGTAATTCACCCCTGTGGTGAATCACCATTGAGGATTTAGATGTTTTCAATGAGTCATACTTAACCTTATAGAAAGTAGAACTCTTAGACTACATAAATTGTGCAATTTATCCATGGTGTGCTTAGATGAACATGTCTGGAAAACAAAATTACATATTTCAGTGGCAGAAGTAAAATAAAAAGGTGATCAGTAGTCCCTGCTTTAAACTCTGCATAGGTAAATCCATTTTTCTATTGAGTTAAAAAGCATACGTCAATGCATACATGAGAGAGTGCTCCCTTCCAAAAAATTTTTCCATCACTGCAATCTTGGGTTTAACCATCTTAACTTAATATTTATAACATCATGCTCCCCATCTGCAAAGCCTGATAATATAAAAAACTCCCACACTCAAACCAACAAAATTCATATCTAGAGATTCATAATGAGCTCAAGAACTGCATTTCCGAAATTAGGTACATTCAGATCTATCATTCAGGAAAATTTATTGGATTGCATCCCCTTTTATCTGCTCTTCCATGCACTGCATTATCCAACGCTAAGAGTCTGCCTTCTGTTATAGAAATTCCTAGTGAGGAAAAGTTATTTGTAATCAGCATTCACTCCCATGTGTCTATACAGACCACCTCTACTTAATAAGAAAGCAGAGTTGTCTTTTTCTTGTTTTAATATCTATTTTTATTTAAGAAAGGAATTAGGTCTTCAGAACAAGAAGTGTCAAAGAGACTAAAATAGGAAAATGTAACAAAATAAGGCAACATGTTGTCAAAATAATTTGTTAGCTCCTAAGGGGTGTACTGGGCCAGATATTAAACTGAAGTTATACTCCCACACAATAAATTCAGACTCTAGCCTTGATTTGTCAGCAGGTGGAATCTCCCTGCTCTAAGTGCTTTCTGAAATTTGCCATAGCTGGCTTCCTGAAATGTTAAAGTGCCTTAAATGCTGGGCTTCAGCTGTGTGTTCAGCCTCCTAGTTTCAGTTGAAGGAAGCAATGCACTTATGCTGCTGAAAAACTTACAACTACAAAATTTAACAATAGGTATATAGAGCTTGCAAGTACGCATCACGTTAAAAACTGCTGGTATACATACCCTACAGATATGCCGCCTTCTTTTTTTTTTTTTTTTAATGGACTTTAAGTTTACCTGGATGGGATCCTAGTGAAAGCTGGGTTGTACATCAGCACATCTGCTCAATGGATGCAATAGGAGATGGAATTATCAAGTCCTTATTATTAAGTCTATAAACAATTTTAAACATTCAATAGATTACCACACGTCAGAATATGTATACTTTATTGTGAGCACACATGGTAGTGTTTTATAAAACTGCAATATTTCAGCCTCAAACAGAATGCAATCATCTCAAGGCTACCAAGTATAGAGGTTATGTATTGCACCTTCTACCTTAAATGGAAGAAAAGTCACTGGAAAATTAAGATACTTTGGGCACTGATGAAGAATCATGTTGCAATTATTTGAAAATATTTCTATAGCAATAATCATGTTTCTGATTGGAGTTCTTCTAAAAACAAATATTTTCTGCTAAAGATCAGTACACAAGTAGTATAGAAATACTGCATACCTATTAATATAGTTGTGATTTTATAGGATAAGCTTTGTAAATAAAGTGCAAGTACATGTATTTACACATCAAAAGGATGCTTGTCTGTGTCTGTTTGTACAGAATTGTCTCTTATGAAAACCTTACATAGCATATTACTTTAAAAAAATGGAACTTCCTTCATGACTTAGCTGTTGCCATGGAGTGTTATTTTCTCCCTATTATAAATTGCACGTGAAACATAGACACTAAACAATTTCCCAGTGACCACACCTGGACTATAAACTAAACATAGGTCTTCCACATTGTATGTTTCTGCTCAAAGTGTTTAGACAACCATTCTCAACCTGCAGAGTGTGAAACACCAGCCCTAGCCATCACCAAAATAACTTATAAAAAGCAAGCACTGCATAAATGAAAAGTGTGGCTATACTAACAGTGCTCATTACAGCATGATAAAATCACATGGGATTCATAAACTAAGTAATTTGAAAGGTATATTAAACTACTTCCTCTATCAAACCTCCTTAAAAAATGCAGAATTTTGTTAGCTCTCATGAAATGCTAATATGTTCCCCAATGTAACCATGCTCAGTTTCAGTATTTCAGCTTAATTTTCTGTTTGTAAATATAGCAAGAGATATGATGGAGTTAAACACACTATCATGTGATATAAAATGTGACATGTAAAAAAACACATGGTAATCATTCACTATCTTCTTTCCATTTATCATCCCCTCTTCTGTTTTGACACTCTTCTAGAAGGCAAACCTGGCTCCATCTGCAGTGGTTCAGTTTTCATCTCTGACAGGAGAGGGTGATCTGAAGCTCAGGGCTGAAAGTCTTCTCTTTCACTTTTAGGGCACTTTTAGAACCAGATGTGAAGATAAGTAAGAGCAAATTTGAGTAAAGTTCTCTTGTCTGACCAGTCAAGAAAATGACATGTCAACAAAAAGAACCAAACATGCATACAAAACATGTAAGTAGAGAAAATTAATACAAACCGAAGATGTCATACAGGATTTCAAGCATGCTCAAAACTTATTACGTATCTAGAAGATACAGAATTTAAAATGTTCTTCAGGCAAAACATAAATATTAGCCCAATTTTAATGTTATCCATATTACCATCTAAAATCATAACAATTGTAATGCAATTTATTTCATTTTATTTTTTTTTATTGAGCTTTATGTTCTCATGATGGTAATTTTAAGCAATGTCATTTGGGGAAACAAGAAAGAATAAAACATACAAGTTTAACAGATTGTTATATGAAACACTTTATGTGTTATAGTTTAGGCTGCTGGGTTTTATTTCCTTTATTTGCCAGCAAAAGGCAAAAAAAAAAAAAAAAGAAAAAAGAAAAGGAAAAGAAAAAGAAAAAATTAAAGCTAAA
>NDXB01000123.1:103062-125916 GCA_002631895.1 Agapornis roseicollis
GACAATAATCTTCTATTTAAAAAAAAAAAAAAAAAAGAAATCTTAGAGCACTAGTATGACAAATTCTGACTAGTATCTGTACTCACCACATAAAATGCTCAAGAACACCCATTTTACTGACTTCTTATCCCAACTTTTACATATGAAAACCCTTTAGTACAAGTATAACATCCTCCTACTTTCCTCTTCTCTGTGTGTCATACTGCATCATTTGGCTTAGCAACTCTGTAGTCTGCCCTTTCTTTCTTGGGATCCGCACAGCAGAATAATCGCATCTGGATCCAATTTCCACTTTACCTTACTCTTCTTCCAGTGATGACATAATGCAAAGGTTCTATTACATATTTTTTTCCATACATCAACACCCTTCTGAGTTTTTCTCCTCTAACACAAGATAACAAACTGCTTGGTGACCCACAATCAACAAAATCTGCCTGCAGCATTTAGCTTCATCTCCTGCTGGTTTCCAGCTTTCTAGCTGCCACATCTATCTTCTTCAGGCTGCATATGGCAGTGTCTGCCCTACTGCCAGATTCACTACCTTGATTGTCCAGTTCCCCAGGCCACTCTGGTCCTGCCTAATAATTGTGTTTGCAATAGAGATAAAAAGAGCAATATGAAATACATGTGATGACTGCTGCTGAAACCTTGTCTTGAAATAGACCTTTGGTCAATCCCATCAGTTATTAAAAGTGAACATCAAGCTCACGATCTGTGCAATCAATAAAAACAGTGTTGGGTTCTGGAAACTATTCTGAATTTCCCCTCTGAATAAAGTCAGATCCCAACAGCTAAAAAGCATATATTCAGGGACCTCAAATAGGTGGCAAATGGGCAACTACTTATATAATTACAAACCTTTATAACAAATAAATAAGAGAGATTATTAAAAAAAGAAAAAGCAAAAATAAACAAACCTAACATAAAAGTAGGTAGCAGCATGCAATATTGCAGTATAAATAAAGCTGTTTAAATGAAGTTTCATCAAAAGCAGGATTAGAGCTACAGCTAGTTAGTGTTTTCTTGAAGAAGTTTAGTGTATAAAGCTTCTCATAAATGAAATATATGAGCAAACAAAACCAAGAAAATCCAGCAGTCTGTGAAGATTAAAAATAATGTGTTGCTACAGTCTGCAATTTGATAACTTTAGTGAGCATATGCATAAATATAAATGTGTTCTAATTAAGGCAGCTAGGCTACAGTGAAATGATGAGCATGTTTTACCAGCTCCTACAGAGGAAGATCGTCACTCAGCCAGGATTCCCTCCATGACTTCCTGAGCCTTTCATTCCTGAGCAGTGAAAGTCCAGCAGTGGCTGTATTTGCTGGAATGACCAAAAAAGAGATGGAGCAGTTTTGGTTTTGCATTCCTACATATAGGAGCCAAGTTAAGGCACTGCAGCTCGATTTTCCATCATGGCTGAGCTGTCTGGAAATTCCTCCACAGAATAGGTTTCCATCAGAGAATGATGTTTCTACAGAATTGAAAGATTTTTCAGGAAATCACATGTTTCATCCAAAGGTGCAGTGAATAATCACTGAAAGATTTGTTTTTCACAATAACATAGTTACTTCAAAATGAATGTAGTAACAAAAGCAATGAAGTAATATCAGAACATAATGCTACTGTCTTTATCTTAGGTAAATGTTAGACTTCAAAGAAATGAAACATTTTGGTATGGTCAAAAATTAGTTTGGTGCATTTTATTTCATACTGGAAGTCAGAAACATTCCATTCCTACTGAAGTAATTTCTGTGTATGTTTCTTTCCAGACAGCAAAAATCACTCATCCAGTTTGCAATATGGAATAGTAATAAAAAACATTGGCAATACAATGCAAGTTTTTTAAATAAAGATGCATTTCTAGCAGAGCAGGGATGCAATAGCCATTTTCAAGGAGTTCTTGTGCAATTGTTCTTGTGAACTATGACAACAAATGTGTCTGAAACAAAATGAGTTATCCCGCTTAGAACAGGAAGCCACTGGAAGGAGGATGGGAAATCATGTATACTGGAGTTGTGCTAATGCTGGTATTAAGCCCTCACTATGTCCACCCGTTGTGTCAGGGCATGCAAGAAAACTAAAGAAGCAGCAGAGTTTCCTCCAAGCCAATAGAAAGTTGAAAGATGGGAAATATGTGAATACTGAGGCACAAGTCATCTATTCTGTGCTTCTAAGAGAGAGGGGAGTGCAGAAACAGTCATCTGCCCCTGCCAAAGGAGAGGATACTAACTAACAAGACTGGAAAAAGGCTATAGCTGACTTAATGGTTTGGGTTTTCTTTCTCTACTAACAAAGTTTTTATCCATCTCTTTCTGCATAATGAGTTCAAAAGAAAGCAACACTAAATAGAAATGGAGACTAAAATGTTCTGTGAAGAACAGTCAGCAAGCAACAATACAGAGACAAATTTGAACAGCAAAGCTGCAGATACTGTGTAAGTAATGGTTGATTCATAAGCATGACAACAGTGAAGTTTTTAATTACAAGGAATAAATATAAATTAATTCTCATTTTCATTTTTCCACTGGTTCTTGCCTCAATTTTTAACCTACAGATTGTAACAGTGAAGAAGGAAAAAAGAAGTTAGAGGATGGCATTACATATATAGATTGCAGTAGGAAATATGCAAAAACTTTCTGGTATCTCTGGAATTTTTCTCATAAGAACTGCATACAGTGATAAATGGGTGATTAGCTCAGAGAAAAATAAGCTATTAGAGCTTGTAAAAAAAAAAAAATAGATGCAAGTGGAATAGGGGGTTGGAAAGCAGAGAGACGTAAAATCAGTATGGAAAGTAATATCAGAAGAGTTTTTTCTTCAAGGAGTAGGCTTACAAAGTTACACTGAAGGACAGAAACCATTAGAGAAGCCCAGGAAAATAAACTACTTCTAGCTGATATACTTTCATATGTAACTCACATAATAGGTCTTTTGTGCAGGGACATGGTAGCAAAGTAATATTCATATGTGAAGGAGTATTAATTAAAAGATCAAATATTAATTGATTGTACAAAAGTATGAGATTAATATGCATAATATATATAACCATAACATTTATAAGGCTTTAAATTGTATTTTTAATGAAAAACATTTGAATCTGTCCAAAGATGTACATGCTTTTCATATTGCTCTTTGTAGACATTGTACTGCTGAGTCATCTATAAATTGATTGTGATTAGGAAAATATTATTGAACAGATAATTCATGATTTTACCATTATTCTTTCATGATGCATTTTGTAGCTTACAAAAACAGAAGATCCAGTTTACAGACAGGTCCTGCAGTTAAAATTTTTATTCCCAGTCTGAAATATTTCTGAGTTTCTTCAGCCAAGAAGCAGAAGTTAACATCTGCAAAGCTTTAGTAAACATAAAATGTTGGCCATACAAATATCCAGCTCTGCAGTTTGCCATGACTACTGTCTCAAGGTCTGTGCTCTTGCTCTGAAGTCTTTAGTGCCTTCCAGATTATTTGGGGTCATGGTGTCTCTGGTGCTGAATTTGAAAACACCCTCAGACTCCAGGCTCTGATCTTCTGGACTAGTCCTGACATGAATTTCACTAAAATCCAGGGACAGCCCTAAAGAAGTTCTCAGCATAAGGTGTTTTGCAGCTCCATAATCCCTGCTCCTGAGGAGACTGCAAGCTGTGGGATTTGTGCCTCTGTGCAGAAGGCAGTTTCTGATGCTATATAGGGTTTTTCCAGAGGTTCAGGCATCTTACAAGAGACAGGGTCAGAGCAGAGGACAACTCCAGGTCTGCAGCTGCTGCTTGAACCTGTAAGGACAGCCCAAACTGAGGAGGCAACCCACTCAGGAAGATACAAGTGATTGCAGATGTTGCTCTTTGTAAAGTCAAAAAATTAGCATGATAAGCCCCTCAATCAGGTGCAACCTAAACAGCATCTTAAAGAAAAGCTCCTCATTCTCCTGAGGTAATGGGAGGTTTATTCAATGGAGACATCTGCATTTGCCCTTCTCATGCCTACTCTTCTAAGGCTCCTTGGGCAGTCAGTGTGGATCTAGGCAAGCTGATCAACAGGGATTTGGATATGCTCATCTTAAAAGTGGACAGGAAAAGTAGAACAGCTAAATTGATCTTAGTTCTTTCTATTAATTATGAAACAAGCAATTATGCAATGACAAGTCTATGTGTAAACATCTACACAGCACAATTGGCTTTTAGTCAGACTGATATTTTGGGTTTGATGAAAGGCCAATTTGGACTACAAAAGCACCATCATTTTTTGTATCTATTGTACTGGAGACCCACAGCCAGATATCTGGAAAAGACTGCATACTTTTTCCCCACCTGATTTGTGTTTCCTGCCCCGGGGCAGATTCCTTTTTCTGCAGCCCTTTACAGGGTGCTCTGCAGCAGTGTGTCCCTTCTGTATGTTAGAAAGCAGGTATTTCACCCATCAATATTACCAGTGTTCTTTAGAGCTGCTGATCATTGCTTTAGATTCCTTTTAATTTTCAAGCAAACATGTGTTTGATGTTTTTCTTCTGATATGCACATGCATTTTATATAGGTGTTTCTCAAAATCTCTTTGTTCTTGCTGCAGCACACTTTGGTTAAATCTAATAACTAGCATAGATACTTATGCAGAGGCATCAGAAGACATCCATGAATTCTTTATAAACCAGTTTCCAAGAAAAATATTAAAATGTGCAATAAGAAAAAAAAAATAGAAAATATGTATAAATCAGTGTAACAGTATAAATGAAAAAATTAGATCTAATTATATTTCATTATGAGCAGACTAGGGTCACATTTCACCTGCTATTTTATCACCATGCAAGCTAATTAAATTTGACTGTTTCATCTCTTTTTTTTATTATTATTATTCTCTGCTCCAATACTTATGAAAACAAAAAGGAAAGTTACAAAGTTGTATAAAAATGAAGCCTGTTCCATGCTAGTGAGTAAAAGAACCTGAGTCAATGACATCACTTTGTTTAAGCCTGTCACTGGAAATTCTATTTTCAACATGCCCCAGCTATGCTTTTATATTTAGCTCTTCATTTAAGTTAACATGCTTTATAGGAAGTTTTAGATATATATAGACATAAATATGTCACACGTACATATACATATATATACACAGAGCCATATTTCTGTGCAAAAGCATGCATGTCAACTCTTTCTCTTAAGGGACTTAGTATAAATGTTACAGCTTCATATTCAGATTTACAGAAATTCATTTAAACAGACGTGAACATGGTTAATCAAGAAAACAAGTTCCTATCTTTGTGTTTACTTCCCCATCACTCTTTTCAACATCTACTGTGCAGGAGGTAATTATGAAATGTCAGCCATGCTCCAAAATCCCAACATATGTACTTTGTTTTTCGTTATGAACTTCAAATATAACAAGAATCAGTTACTTTTCAAAGGTCATATGGATATATTTTCAACTGACAAATTTTAAAAGTCTTCTATGGCATTTGTTGTTGAGATATTTGAATATTTTCCCTTTAGTCAGCTCTGAAATGAGAGTGACCGATATCTGTGACCTCTTTGCATACATTCTTTATTAACACCTTCCCTGCACTAAGTGATGAGGATTTCAACTGGGTTTTATTTACCTCAGTCTCTCATAATCCATTTGAAGCTCTACAAGCAGAAAACTAATTTTTATTAATAAGTCTACATAAACCCATATATAATCACAATTTATTTGTGTGTGTGTGTGTGTATAAAAGGTTATGTGCATGTTTGCACACACACAAATAGTAGTGGAAACCTTTACTAATAAACTGATTTTACATACATGTTTATGTACCACTGGAAAACAGAATGTTTGCATTAGAAAAGATATAGGATTACTTCCTGCATCAAAAGTCATGCTTTTAGTAATCAGTGGAGAGGCTTCAGAGTTCTGTATAACTGTGTTGCATAGTTACTATACCAAATGAAATTTATTATTTCTTTAAATGATCTGATGAAGTTTTTTATCTATGAATTAGAAACACTTGGTATGATAATGGTTAGAGACCTTAATCTGTACAGGAATGAGAACTCCTCAGAGTTCCAGGCATCCATGAACTCCACTATAACCTCAGCTTGGAGGCACCAAATCTTCTTCCTCGATAAATTACATGAATTTCAAGAAATTCCAAGTGTCTTTTGCTCTCCTTTACCTAGGAAAAACCTATTTGTAGAACAGCTCAGAGACAATAAGGTTTTTTAAAATTATGTGCTTGTTTCTGCATAACTCAGATTTCTTCTCAGTTATCTCATCATTCTTTTCTTAAATATTTATGAGAACAAACCTCTGATGAAGTAACAAACGATGTTTGTTTGAAGACAAAATTCTATAGCATAAATTCTGATATGCTTTCATGTTACCAGTTATTTTAAAAATAAATCATAGCAATATTGTGGTTTTGAACACGTAATTAATTTAGAAGATTTATTATCACCTGAACTTATGCTTGTATGAAGTAAGCAGTTATAGAATCATGGAATCACAGATTATATCCAGTTAAAATGGACCTATAAGGATAATTAAGTCCATCTCCCTGCTCCTCACAGGAGTACATATGGCATGTTCTTCTCCCTTTTCAAAGTGACGCTATAGGGGGTGGGTGAATTCCACATTTGTATCTGACGAGTTTAATCTTATACTTACATTAGAAAGGCAACAATAAATCCAGTATGCAGAAGAGGCAATTCCTTTTTGTGTGGCAGGTTAAAAGGCAGCATTTAAAAGTTAATTTTTTTTTTTTTAATATAAGTGTATGTGAAGAAAATAAACACATTTGACTTCTGGAAAGGAACTTCACCAGCAGTAATCTTTCAGAAAATGGAGCAAACCACAGCTAAAGCAATGCATTTACTGAAGACTGAAGGACCCCTGGTCATACTGTATCATCTGGGACATATACACAGTTAAAAGTAGAAAGTCCATTCCCCATTCCTATCAATAAGTTTCTGTTCTTTGTTCAAACCTAACTTGAAGATGCCTGGGAAACTTCTTAGCACAGAAGCAAAGACATTGAAACTATCAAGTTGAGGAAAGAATTATGGTCTGACTATATGTATAATAGGAAATGGTCTGTTCAGAACCTGAAACCACCAACTTGACAACCCATGAAGAAACTAAACTAGTAAGGGATAGAATGATAACAGTTCATTTTCACCTGTAAAAGCTGCAGAGGGAAGTTTTCTTTTCATTTCACAAGCTTGTTGAAAAGGAAGCAAGGGTTTTAAGCCAGAACTGAACAAACAAATATACTCTCTTTTCCCAGCTTCATCTTTACAGAATTTGTCAGAGTTTCTCAGCCTTATCCAAGCTCTCTTAAACAGGAAAAATAAACAAACAAATCAAACAAACAAAAAAAAACCAACACTGGCTATCTGAAGTATCAAGATGAGTCAATCTTGTAGTCAAGTTAGTAGAGCTCAAACTTCGCCATGCATTGCAAAACAATGCAAATGGGATCAGATTTACATCTGGCTGAAGTTTGTTAAATGGAATATCACAATACTATTTTCAGTTAATATGCTAAGGCTCATCCATTTCAATACTTTGTCTAGACTAAGTTTTTTATAACACAGGTAGAATGATGAACATGTGATTCAAGTTTTCAATATACTTTAGAGCACACCTGTTTTATGAAAAGGTCAGGATGTATGGATTAATGAAAGCATTGACTTACACAAGGCTAGGGTGGGCAAAGAAAAATCCTTCTCTTTCCCTTAGGATCTTTCTTTGGATGTAAATGAAGATTTGGCACACCTTTTCAAGTTTCTTCCATGTTAGGCAGCTGTCTGAGCAATGTTTCCAAACCCAGGACTAAAGCCTGTACCAGGCAGTGTCCCTGTGACTCCTACAGGGGCAAGTAGCTCACTCAGGGCCTTCCTAGCACCCTGTACCTCACTCTGCTCTGCAGCTGCCAGGGTTTCCATTAAAGTCTGAATCCTCTCTCCATACAAGATTTTTACCCAGAATCCATCTGGAGCCACCTTAGTGGCTTCATGGGCAGAGGCCTGGTGATAGGTAAAACTCATTGCTGTTATCTACCTGTGTTTCTTAGCATATTATTTTCTCTTCAAGGTGTATTTTTTTTCCCTTAAGTCAAATTTATATTTTTATTTAGTCATATAATAATCTGAATTTTTTTTAGGATTTAATCAGCAAATAGGTAAATAAAATACAAAAGCTATGCACATACATACACAATGTAAGGATTACCACCTTTTAAGAATTTTGATTTTAAACAAGGGAGTAGTAAGCAAACCACATATTACAGTCAAGATGTTCTTTGTATTATTCATAGATATCTGTGTGCATGTTTTGTTATATTCTGGAGATAAGACAAAAATTATCTTCATTAACATCATAAAACTTAATTTCTCAGTGAAAAAGCCTAGAGGAAAATGAGTATTGTGTGGGAACCTGTAATTTTCCGGCTATATTAATTTGATGACTGTAACTAACCAATGTTACAAGTTACTGCATTCACTATCATCTAAGGCAATACATGCCTGTGAATATTCACATGTAAAAAAGTTTTGCAGAGACACTGCTTTTTGCATCAGAACTGGCCTGGAAACATGATATTTGCCTTTTCCTGTGCTTTGTCTTTACAGAATAAGTACCCACTAGGACCAGGCTGGGCATTGTGCTCATTTCTTAAACTACTTACCTTGAAAGGCATGTATTTTGAAACAAAGGTCAATCCTACTCTCCTTGCCCTAGTTTTTGAGGGAAGGTCTAAGTATATCATTCCTATGCAGGTAACATTCATAGATGTGCTTAATGAGAGCTGATCTCCAAAAGATTTCATTTATTTATAGTGATGTATAAATTGTTAAAATTTGTCTCTGGGTGAGATCCCACCTTTACTTTTTGATGACTATCCTCAGGAGTAAAGTATTAATTATCCTATTCCCATCTGCATCATCCTTCTTGCTTTTTTTGGTGTTAATATTCTCACTAAAAAGAGAAATCTTCCCACTATCCCAAGATTCAGTGAAAATGGGCCAGCAAGCTCTTTCAGAGTATCTTGAAATTGGTCAGTCTTGGTGAAATAAAAATTTGGTTGATGTAAGTCCAAAGTGCGCATGGTTCAGTGACTTAGAGGTTACTATATGGCTAGAAGTACATCACTGATGTATACTGGTTCTTTTTTTAATTCCCACAAACAAAAGACTTGCTCACTGAAAACTTTTGCCTCTGCTGCCATCACACTAAGAACGCAAAACTGGTCATGGTGTCTGAGCTCGTCAAATCCAATCCCATTATTGGGACAAATACATCAGAATCTTACGTAACAGTTTTTTCACACTGTTGCCCAGAATATCTGTAGATGTTTACTGTTTCTGCAGTTTCTTCTGACCTTTTCTATTTCTATTCTTCTTTGCTTATGTTCTTCTTCCTTGGCCTCTGGCCCTTTCCTATTTTGATGGCAATTTTCTTTTATTTGATCATCATTCTGGAAGCTTCAGCCTCTCTCCTTATTTCTTTACAGCCACTTCACTTATTATTCCTCCCAGTTTCTATTCCACTTCATGCTTTACTTCCTTCTGTAAGGTGACAATATTTCTGGCTTCTCTCTTTCACTTTTTCCTGGCAAATGCTCACAAGGGTTTGTGGATTTCAGACCATCTTGTTCATAAGATTACAAATGAAAGACTCTGCATGAATTTCTGGTGCCTCTATTAAATTAATCCAAATAAAAACAAAGTCACAGAAATATGAACTCAGATTCTCTAGTTACTCCCTAGTAATGTATTTCTTACACATGAAGGAAGTGATATCACTTAAAACTTGATTACTTAAAATATAAACACTGTAGAGTTCTTTAATAGCAAGCTCCCTTTACCTTTTGCTGAAGATTTTAGATGTTCAGTATTATTGTTCATTATATTTGTAGGCTGAATAGACTTTCATATCAATCTGCTCAATTTCATTCTTACATAATTGTACCCTGAAAGAATATAAAGATTAAAACATTAATGAATATGCTCTAGCTGGTGTTATTAAAGAAATTTCACATGTATCTTTTCTGGGTTTTTTTGTTTGGGAATAGGCAGGGCATAAAAGTTTAGCGTGCAAGTCTTTCGTATTTCTGCTAATGTAAAATGACAGAGTCTTTCATAATTCTGCCAAAACATAAATTCTTTAGTCTATTAAAGAATAGAAGTTTCATCTGTGTAAAAATGACAAAATATATCACACTGAAATTGACAGAACAGCTATAATGCAAAGGAGATGTGGCTTAATTAGAGCTCCCTCCCTAGATAGAGAGCTTGCCAATGTAATTTTAATTATTTCTGTCTATTAAACCTATGATCACGTATTATTATTGCTATATATCACACCAGAAAAGTACTCACTTCAAGAAGGCATTGCAATTTTTAACAAGAAAATATTACCATCTCACTATATATTCACTTATCATCAGGATTCCTGCCAATAGATTAAATAAAAAACCTGTTACATTGCAGAACACTGTATCCCACTATAAATCAGTAATTAAGGTAAGAAATGGATATATCTATTTACTATTGGTATAGAAGTGACAGACCAGGCTCTCTGTATTCCAGAAAAACCTATGGTGTTGCCTTCACTTCAATAAAGTGTCTATCTTCTTTTTCTGACTCTTCTTTTCCCAATCATCATATGCAGGCTGATGCCACTTTAATTTCTTTTTGTGTTAATTTAATGTGTCCATTTTGAAATCCTTTCCCTTGCTCTTTTTATACTTCTGCTTCAAAGTACAAATATTCATATAATATTAAACCTGATGCATGCCACCAATGTCAGTAAATCCTACCATAGTAGAGATTTAGACTAATTTCAAATTCATACAGCCTACAAAGGATTCAGAGAATTTACCTGTGTTTGAGAAGTGGCTGGCTGGGCTTGGGTCCAGTAAGAAAACAAATCTTAAGTGTAATTCCAGACATACAGTGTCCTGGGTTCAGCAGTTGCAGTCAGTTTTCCTTCTCTTTAGTAGCTGGTGTTTTGACTTAACCCGGGAACAAGGCTGATAAGGCCGATGTTTTTGGTTGTTGCTGAGCGATGTTTGCCCTGACCAAGGACTTTGTGAGCCTCATGCTCTGCCAGGGAGGACAGGGGGCCAGGAGGAAGGAGGGACAGAACCCAAACTGACCAAAATGGTATTCCATACCATAGCACGTCATGCCCAGAGGGTAACTGGGAGTTACCCGGAAGGAGAGGGAACTTCCCAGTGAGGCTCATTTTCGGCAGGTGGTATCGTACTCTCTTCCCTTGTTTTCCTTGTCATTATTATTATTGGTGATAGCAATAGTGATTTGTGTTATACCTGAGTTACTGGATTGTTGTTATCTGAACCCGTGGGGGTCGCATTCCTTCGGCTCTTCTTTCCCCTCCTTCGGGAGCGGGGAGGAAAGAGAGGAGGGCAAGAAGGGGGGAGTTGAGTGAGTGAATGTGCTGCCTAGCTGGGTTTAAACTACGACATACAGTCATCTGAATATCCCTTCCTTTTCTGAAGTGGCAGCCGTTTTGTAAAAAATGAGGAAGAATATGCAAAAAATAAATAAATGAATCAAGAAGTCTTTGGTGTCTAATCCTAGTGATCACTTTTCATTATCAATCTGTCTAACTTTCAAACAACAGTTGCCTCTTATGCTTGATAGCAACTACAGCAACTCTCTGAAGACTTCTTTCTCAATACCTTTGCCATTATGCTAGCTAAACCCAGGCAAATTTCAGGCTGCTTGTATGTAAAAAACACTTCTCAACAAAACATTTGATATAATAAGCTGATTCTTCATGTATACTGTCTCTTACCTCAGTGGTAATTTCTTTGGGACAGGAGTAAGCTATCTTCCCCAGATTTGGAAACACTACTCTTTAGCACTGTGGTTTCTATGTAGTATAGAGAATATCATAATATGAGAGATAATTTACATTGTTAGACTAACCTTAGAGACATTAAGTCCTGTTATAAATTAATGTTCTAAGCTAGACAGAGAGGAGTATAAATTACAGAATGATAAGTGACAAGAGCAGTGCTGTAAGCTGAGATCTGTGGAAGAAGGAGAATATAATTACCACTACAAGTCAGACAAAGCTCTTCAGAAGAAATGCATAAAAATACCAAGGAGTTTTTCAATCATTACTGGTTATGAAATATATGCCAGGAATGAGAAATTGCAATCACAAAAAGAAAACAGAGAAGAGCCATTATCACAAACTTCCCCACTCAGTGGTAATATTTACTCAGCATGGGAGATAAGAATGAGAAACAGAAATGAATGTGTGGATGAAAAATATTATAAAAATGTATTATCTATAGTGATGCGGGATACCCAGTACCAGACTCACAAAAGCTCTTATTAGATAGCTCAGAGTATTTTTACAGAAAAAAACATAGGTGAATGCCTTTAAAACACAAAGGATGATAATCATGATCTTACTAAAATCTTGGTGCCTTTACTTGCCACATTTTGCTGTATCATCTTGGCTTGCTGCATCCATGATGGAGATTCCAGGGAAGAAAGGGAAGCAATGTTGTTTACTCCCATGTACACACAAATAGACACTACACAAATAGGCAATACACTCATTCAGGGCCTGGGAGAATGAAAAGCTTAGGCCTGCTGTACAAGAGTATAAGATTTGAGATCATCTTAGGAACCTGATTGTGCACAAATCCATGGGACCTGATGAAATCCATCTGCAGGTCCTGAAGGAGCTGGCGAATGAAGTTGCTAAGCCACTGTATGTAATATTAGAAAAATCATGGCAGTCAGGCGAAGTTCCCAATGACTGAAAAAATGGAAAAATAACCCCATTCTTAAGAAGAGGAAAATGGAAGACCTGCAGAATTACAGACCAGTCAGTCTCATGTCTGTGCCTGGCAAAATATTGGAGCAGATTCTCCTGGAAGCCATGCTAAGGCACATAAAAACAATGAGGTGCTTGGTGACAGCCAGCATGGCCTCACTAAGGGGAAATCCTGCCTGACCAATTTGGTGGCCTTCTGTGATGGGGCTGCAGAACTGATGGACAGGGGCAAGTTGATGCATTTGACTTCAGTTGGCGTCATCTACCAAATTTCTCCACCTCCTCCCTCCCAGCAGCACATGTATGTAAGGAATGTGAGTCATGGTCAGTTCATCACATATTTTATCTGCTGCTCCTTCCTCCTCACAGTCTTTCCCTGCTCCAACATAGGGTCCCTTCCACAGAAGACAGTCTTCTGCAATCTGTAGACCTTCCCATGGGCTATTGTTCTTCATGACGTGCTGCAGTATGAACGCTACCCACAGGCTGCATTTCTTGACCAGCTGCTCCAGCATGGGTCCCTTTCAGGGAGTGAAGCCCTTCAGGAACAGGCTGCTTCAGCATGGGCCCCTGTAAGGTCACAAGTCCTGCTGGAAACCTGCTACAGGAACATAGCTCCTGCCAAGACCCTGCTCCAGCATGGGTTGCCCATGGGGTCATGGCCTTCTTTGCACATCTCCCTGCTCTGGTGTGGGGTTCTCAATGGGCTGCAGGTGGAATCTGCTCCAGCATGGCACTATGCAGTAACTTTTTCCCCTTCTTAAGTATGTTATCCAAGAGATGCTACCACCATTGTTGATAGGCATGGCCTTGGCCAGCAGCAGGCCCATCTTGGAGCTAGCTGGCACTGGATTTATTGGACACAGGGGAAGATTTTAGCAGCTTCCCACAGAAGCCCCTTGCAGTCCCCCTGCTCCCAAAACCAATACATGAGGAAGAAGGGGGGAAGTTGTGGTGTGTGTGTGTTATTATTTGTTTCAAAGATAAGGCAATAATTTAAGGCACCATGCCACCCAGCACAACAAGATAATATTACTTTCAATGGGGGCTTTCAGTCTTCTTATCAAAATTATTCCATTTTCTGTGAACAAAACAGAAATTCAAATATAAGCTAAATGTGCTAAACAACTTTCTTATTATTTTCAAATTTAAACTGTCAATGTCAACCAATATTTTAAAATCATAGAAGAAATTAAAAAAAAAAAAAAAGGATGACATTTGAGCCAGGTTTTCTTCATCTTCTGCAAGTACCTTAATGCAACGATTAAAAAAGCAACACCTCTTCTGAAGCTCTGCAGTTCCAAATTTATCAGTATTTTCAAGCCAAAATTACTTTTAAAGATCAGTGCCTACCCAAATAAAGTATAGCCATCAAGACCACAGGTTTGGAAACGTTACTACTTTTGTTGCAAATTCATGCAGTTAACTCAGAAACTGAAATAGGTTATACAACAAAATACCCATGTTCATTCTGACAAGACTTCATCATGCTAATTTATAAATGCCCCATTGAAACTGTGTCCTTCTGCAGCCAATAACACCAACAAAGTGGTTTGTTTGGGGGTTTTTTAAGAAGTATGAATGCTTTGAGCATGCCTGTAAGCCACCCAGATATGTAAATAACTGGTAAAAAAGTGCTGTTGCCCAGCACATCAAAAATCCTTCAAATAATACAAAGCACTATTTGAAGACATTTGAACATTGAAGACATTTGAAGACAAGACATTCCCCCAAATACGGCAGAATCCTACCTCCACTATTTAATATGCCATTTTATGTGAATTTGTAGTGTGTCATATTATATTATTGTACCCCTGTATTTACATCCAGTATATGTTATATATTCTCTGCTGTAAAGAAGGGTATTTCAGGTGCTGAAGCCACCAACCAGGTGCTGGGATATCTGGAATAACACCAGCAGTTATCACTGGGGATGCTACCCTTGGCATCTGAAGACCAGCAGCAGACAAGCGATAATGTACAGCCCTCCTGGCCAAAACTGTTCCTATAATTTGTTTCTTCCTAACAGATGGTGAGGACCACAACTCTCCAGCCAAGTGACACTGACAGCAGCAGCCTTCACCACAGTCATATAAAGTGACAGGCCATTGCCTCCAGAAATAGCCTCCATTCCTGTGCTGAGATGTGCTCCAGAGTTACAGCAGTAGTTTATCCATGAATTGCAAAATAGCAGGAGTACACTGTGCCTCCATTAGTGTGAGCTAGCAGCCCAAGGCAGGCAGGCAGCTCACCCGCTGTTGTCATCATGTGGCCTATGGGACAGCCTTGGGGCTGGGAATGGGCTTGCTGGAAGCAGATGGTAAATAGGTTCAGGGATTGTGACCTTAAGACTGCTCATGAGCGCGGTCCAGCAACAGGGTAGCTACTAGGTTAATAATACACCTTAAAGCTTATTATACATACTTAGCATTCATCTTTATTTTAAAAATAAGCACCTTACATCAAATATGGCTTTGTAAATTTCTCTAAAAAAAAAAGACAATTGTTACCCCAATATATGCTATAAAGAGTAGCAGTAAGCACATAACATTTTTATAGGAGGCTGAATAGACCAAACACGTAATTTTTTAAGAGCCATAGAAACACCCTGCTAAAACCTAAAACTCTACTAATATAATCCACACACCTTTTTAATATTCATATTTTTCACAATGATATTTTGCACTTACCATATTATGAAATGTTTTTGCACAAAATATAGCGGTTAGATAGACATAAAACATCAAATAATAACCATAATCTTCCCATTTTCACTTGTTAACTTAAATTTCAGGTCCACTAAATTCCATGTGGAAAGCAAAAAACTCTATATATTACATAAATTGCTGATCTGGGTTACTTTAGACACTCTTTACTATTATTACTCTGCAATGTGAAACTCCTCAGGAGTAGATAAAACTGATAGATGTAATGAAAAAGACCAAATAGTCAACAACATCATATTACTAAATGGCATGACAATTTAGCACAAACAGTTTAATCTTTTCAGGTGTTCTCATTTCCAGGCTCATTTCAAGACAAACTAAGTGTGCAAGCTCCACTGGAGTTGGGAGACGGGGAAAGAGGTCAGAAGATATAGCTGATTTTCCATACCTGAGAAGCACACAAAACCCCAAGAGGGAAGTCATATACTGAAATGCCAAGTAATATTTGCAGGTAGAAGTTCATCACTTCTAACTGCTAAATCTGGATTTCTGTGAAAGCCCAAGTAAAATTTAGATACAGAAATTTATAAATGGAAACATAGAATTTCTGAAATCAGGGACACCTGAGTTTGACTGAACAGTGCTAATTTTGAAAATTTCAGCTGCAGATCCTTCTGTGCTTTTAAATATACAGCTATTACCCAGGAAGAGCAAGAACTAGCAGAAGATAATGAAACCTGGGGTGAGGGGGTCGGGTGTGTGGAAGAGGGAAGCAAGAACTTAAACCAAAGTACAATAACAGTGCCGCTAAACTCGGTGAATACATGCTGTTCAGAGCATCACAGCCAGCACTTGAATTCATGAAGACCCTTCTGATGTTCAGAAAAATTGTATCTTAGAGACAGAGCTTGCAATTATTTACAAATACCACACACTAGTAGCTGATATACTGCAGTCAGTTCTTACTACAAATATAAAGCTAAAAGAACCTGGACACAATTTTATGCTATTAGCAAATCTGAGATTTGAGGTACTCTCACTATGCTTTGTGAGCATGCGTATTTTCACATATGTTGAACCATTATTTGCAGCATAAATTATTCTTTTCCCTTACCAATGATTTTGTTCTCACATACTGCTTCTGGTCAGTACAAAAAGAAATTCTGTTGTCTGAGAGAGCTAACATAGGAGCTTTCAGATCCACAATTAGAACAGCTTGCTTTCCCTGTCCTCTGTGCTGGCACTGTTCAAAAACCAGGGGAACTACCACAAACCTGAAACATCCTTATATTTCTTTTCTTTTGAATAATTATGGAATTGATAATCCAGTTTTATGTCTGCAAAACTTTACAACCTTTCTGATCCCTTCTGTCTATGTCCCCCACTTTCCCATCTTCTTTTCTACATAAGCCATTGGTGACTGCAGGACACAGGTTACAGAGGTTTGGAGATGGTATTAGGCTGTGTCAAGTGGAGATCTGAGAGAACCTGTAGCACACAAAAACCTCCTGGGACTAAGCAATGAACCATTTTACTGGGAAAGCGGCATTACGAACCTTCAGAGATATAGGAAGATTAATACTTTAGTTATACTATGAGCATGGTACATTTTTAAAACATGCTCTCATATATCTCCAGAGGAGGTTTTACACAGAAATAAGGCAGAGAAGAAAAATAAGGCACAATCATTAAAACCAGAACCCTCAGGTATACCAACTTGGACAAAAAGACCTCTAAAAGACCTTTCTCAGCCCAGGCCTCAGTGAAATTGTTTCATTTGCAGCTGCCTACTCCACCTCAAATTTAATGAAGTAAATTTAATTAAATAGTTGAATTAATATGTTCCTCAAGATTTCCTTATTACATTCACAGTGTCTCAGAAGCAGTCCAGACTGTTTCATGAATGTCAAATATGAAATGTACAGAAATATGCTGCACTTTAAACACAGCAGCCAGTAGGGAAACTGGCACAGAAAAAAAGATCACTTGAAAGTGTATAAGCTGCTACTTCTGATTTTTTAGACATTAGATGTTCTAACAAGAGAGAATTAACAAAACCATATATTCTGAGTAAGTAACTTCTAAATAGGTCATTGTAGGCAATTATAGTTTCTGACTTAGAATATTACCAAGGGCAGCAGACTGTAGGACACCTGTTGATAAAGCATTACTTAGCAATAAAGGCAAGAACAATATACTATCTAGAATTATTTGCTGATAGATACCACATTTTCTTCCTATCTTTCTTAATACATAGATATACATACATATGTGTATGTACATACACACACACTTGACACCTGATTTTAAGAGAAAACTAATCCTTTTCCTAGCATAGACATTCCTCAGTGCAATATTTGGCTATGCATTCTTTCTTATCTCAAAGGTATTAGAAGCTGCTAATGTTTTCCATTCCAAAAGAAATCTGGTAAAAGAACTTCTAGCTTTGCATTTTGCATGTTTCCAACTGCCAGAGCCATTATCGCAACTTTGTGCTAATCAGGTGAAAAAGCTGTTATTTCACTGAAGACTTCTGTTCATACAATGAAATAGAAGGAAGCCATTTCAAAGAACATCTCTACAATTTCATACACTCAAGCTGTCAATTAAAACACTGTTTTACTGCATAAATGACACAAAATTCATAGCAAAAAGAGCTGTCTGACTTTAGAGTCATTGTGTAAAAAAAAATTACTGTGTAACACCTTAACAAAAGTGCTTGTATACTAGCATCTTCAATATCAAACTACATAATACTGCCACAAAGGTAATGACAAGTTCTTAGTCACAATACTGAGAATCCAGAAGCTGCTGACTGATTAATTTAGATGTGATTCTAGTGTCCAATAAACATAATTGTGCTAAACTAGAGGTTGAAAGCCCACATTCAGTATCTGACTCCTCACAAAAAAAACAGCTATGTTGAGAAATCCTTCCCTAAATTATACAAACCGCTTGAGTGACTTCTCTCTGGATGAGGAATGCTTGGTAAGTTAAGCAATGGCTTTGCCCTTGCTTTGACACTTGGGTTGAATGAGGGGCAAGCTGTTTACAATTTCCTTAAGTTAAAAAATCCTCCCAGGCCACTTCATTGTGAATGACAATAATTTTGTCCTGTCATATTTGTCTTCCCCATACAATTTCAGTAAAACAGTGACCAAGGATTGGGTCAAGCATAGCTCATTTTTACCTATTTTCTCTTGCAAAAACACAGAGCAAGTATTATTTCCCTCTCCCCAAAATATCAGATACAAATTGATATGCAGTAAACCACAAAAGCCTAGATTTTAAATCATCAGTTAAGATGCATCTTATCATCCACATGAATTTACATTTTTAAACATTAGTTAAGATGCATCTTATCATCCACATGAATGAAAATAAATTGCCATAAAAATCTGCATAATTTTCAGATAAACAGCAAAAATGTGGGGGTTTTTCTTTTAAAAATTATAAAAGTAATCTTAATCTAAAATTAGAGTATTAATATAGGGACACTTTTCATTTTCTTGCCAACTATTGTAATATGAACTTTTTCCAAGTAGACGTAACCCTGCTTCATAGAAACAAACCATAAAAGTCATGTTGTAGAATGTCTTTATACAGCAGTGGTTTGGCAAAAAAGGAATGGTTTACAATTTATATATTGCCAGTATGTCCAGCTCTCTTTACACATATATCCCAATGAACTGCAAAGGAATCAAGCATGTAGGAGCATGTATTCCATTTTTAATCTGTCCAACTTAATATTTTTTAAAATATAACATGATTGCAAAGACAACCAATTTAGTACTTTCATAAATAAATTGCCTTTCTTATGGAATAAAAAGAAGCTAAACAATATTATATACACTTGAAAGTTTGAAAAAGTAACATATATTCTTACATATCCTGAAACAATTATTTTCATTAAGGTTTTAATTAGAGAGTGCTTAATCGTGTTTTATGAAAGTTAGCCATGAAATCATAGCTTGTTACCAAGGTTTTGCCCAAGTAAATTTAGCTCATTAATGACCAGTGATGAAGACATTAACATGCATCAAAAATCAGAGGTTTAAAGTGTGTACTTACCCAGAAGTGAGAGTATGCTGCAAAAAATACAATTCAAAAAGTTACCCTTAGTGAAAAAGTCTCTAAAACTAATCTAATGCTTGCAAATATAAAGAAGACAAGTTGGTTAATTTGACACTGTGCTGCTCTAGTGAAACTGCTCTCATGAAAGCCCAATTAGAAGAGAAAAATATTCCCTAAACCAACCAAGATTCTGATCTAGACAATGATGAGGAACTTCCAGATTCATCACTTTTTTCATTTTCTGTTCTAATGGGTTTACTCCAAGGGAGAAATTCACGATAGCCACAGAAGGATGAGACCTATGAAATTTATCCTGAAAAAATTAAGAAAATTGCCTTTGTTATAAGTCAATGTACTTGCTATGCAAGATGTACTTTACATGTGCCTAATAGCAGAAATTATAACACTAAACTAAATATATGTGAGCAAAGAAGACTTTTGAGATGCAAAGTCAGAAGCAAAGCCATTAAATGTAACCTCAATTTCAAAAAAAAAGGAGAAAAGGGGTTCTGGAACATAATCCACTAGTGTTTTCTAATAAGAATCCCAAAGGAATATAAAAGGCACCTTTAAAATGCATGAACATCTGGACCCTGCTAATTGAAAATAATATTACATAAACAAGAAATAAAAGTTTTCCTTCTCTGGCTCATATGTCTTTACTAGGCAGAAATCAATTTTCTTGACACAAGTATATTGATGTAACTAATAAATGGTTTAGCTGGCATATTTCTCTGTATGTGTAACTTGGAACTGATGCAGTTTCACTATAATAAAACAATAAAAGATACATTATGTCAGGATTGTAGTGGATTGGCAAGTTCTAGGGCACTCTACAGAGTTGATTTCTTCAATCTCTGTATATTTGTGATCCAAAAATTCACATAGTAATATAGAGTGTTTCTTCTGATCTATGACAGCAGGCAGAGTGTACAATATCCAGCAAAGAACTAGAGAGTATTCTAATCTCATTTCTGAGCCATTAAGATGTATTGGGTGGTGACATAAATAATCCTACAGTGAGTTTCTCATGCAAGTTAGAAAAATATTAAAGCTAGTTCATGAACTGCAACAAAACACTACAATTGCTGCAGGCAGATTCAATATCTGCACACTGTGGTTGTACCAATGTAGCAAGCAGTCTTCTTTACAGGGATCAGTTTCTCTCACTATTCAGCTTTCCCTCTCCCTATTCAGAATTTTTCACATGCCTCTTTTGGAACAGCCAGTTCTCAGTCAACCTTCTTGCCAATTAGCAATTACTACTTGACCATCCCCACCTTCAGCATGTATGTCCGCTACAGCCTCACCCTCATGCAGTTAATTATGCAACATTATTGTGGCAATCTTTAGCAAAGGCAGGAAAGCAAGAAAAGGCAAACCTGAACAGTACAATATATGAAGTAGATGCTGTGCAGGTCATTATCAGCACATATTCCATGAGTGACATCTGTACAGACTGTAAAACATGCCAGTTCATCTACTGATAGTGGCTAACTACTCATCACAGAAAAAAAAAGACAAAACAATCCAGCACCCTGGGATTCATTGAAAATGTTGACTTCTTCTCCTAGATTTCTATGTAACTGTGAAAACTGGATACAGCTTTCCAGCATCTTCTTTTCTGACATCCTTCAGACAGTCACACCAACTTCTCTAGGTCTTCAAGTGTATCTCCCCAGTGTTGGGATCCCAAATTCAAAGCAGCTGAGAACCAGACATCAGCAGATCTGTTTTGGGAAGAAGGGATTTTAAATAAATCCATAATGTGAAAAGTAAAAACCTGCTACTGAAACTTTTCTCTAGGTGTCTGTGGTCTCTCTGCCTTACCCATTCCAGACTCGATTAAAATGGAAGAGATCAATGTTGCTATTTCCTTCCAACAAGGAAGGAAATACCCTACCCTATAAGGATGGGGCCTATAAGGATGCTGGATAGGGACTCTTCATTAGGAACTGTAGTGATAGGACAAGGGGTAACAGGTTAAAACTTAAACAGGAGAAGTTTAGATTGGATATAAGGAAGAAATTCTTTCTTTCCTGTGAGGGTGGTGAGATACTGGAATGGGTTGCCTAAGGAAGTTGTGGGTGCTCCATCCCTGGCAGTGTTCAAGGCCAGGTTGGACAGAGCCTTGGGTGTCATGGTCTAGTGTGAGGTCCCTGCCCATGGCAGGGGGGTTGGAACTAGATGATCTTAAGGTCCTTTCCAAACCTAACTATTTTATGATTCTATGATAAAGGACACACATGGTGGTGGAGATTGGTTGACTGATCAAGAGAGGGGTGGACTGCTGGTTTTTCATGACCAGACCAGGAGGATTACCAATGGCAGGCTATTATAACAGCCTCCTAAGTGCTTGGGAAAAATGTTAAATTTGTCTCAGTAACAACCCGAGTCTGCAGAAGTTGCAACAGCATTTGCCTGCTTAGTGATTAATACAAAAAAATGCCCCTTTGATTGCTAGCACCTTTGATTTAGCAGAGAGGCACCTTAGAAAGCCTCTCTGCTAATCTGCTTAAAAAATAAAAACTGTAGTTTGCACATTTATATTTTCAATTAAAGACCATTTGCAACTCCACTAGATTCTCTTTCATTAAGCCAATAACAAAAACTTTCCTGTATTATTACAAAAAATAATCAGTTCTTAGCTTTGAGAATCCCAATAATGTGTCAATACCACTGTAGTCATAAAGCACACTGTTTTTCTTATTAAGGACATTAACCTGCCTTAGTTTTAATCAAGATAATGAATATGCATTTCAAGAAATTTATATAACGTCTCAAGAACAATAAATAACTCAGGTCCAGCAGAACACGTTAACAAGCCAGTCATCTAAGGATGACTCAAATATCTACTAGTCATATTTGTATCGTATGACATTCTTGACAACATACCAGCTGCCAAAACTTCACTGTACTTTGTCTTAACCATATTTCCACATATAGAATACTATAGAAGCTAACATAATGCTGAAGATGTCAAATGCAAAAATGTCTAGAATTTCTGCCTGACTAGCAAATTAAGCAAAACTACATCAGCTTTTTAAACTCTCAAATAGTAAAATGCACTCTCATGGTTAAGAAAAGCTCCCTCTAATGTGAATCAAGAAACAGAAAATCTATGAACAAAATTAAACCAGGTGCAGCACTGAAGCTAGTAAAATCCTGTTTAATCACACACATTGATTCTGATACTGCTATTTATGTGAAATCAGTACCAAGAACAGAGTAGTATGTTTAAGACAATGATTTTAAAATAAAGGGTGTCTTTTTTTTTTTTTTTTTTTTTTGTTTTTAAAAAAGATTTTTTAATTAATATAA
>NDXB01000124.1:5902-20441 GCA_002631895.1 Agapornis roseicollis
AAAAAAAAATGTATATTAACAAAAAAAAAAAAAAAGGTCAGTTATTGAAAAGGTACTGAAATAGTCATCCAGATCAAAAATTTTGGAACCAATGGAGAATGCATGAGTTGATTATAGTTATTAAGATGCTGAGGGAATGACAAAAAGGAAAGGAGGAAGAACACATCAAATACTTATAAAGATTTGCTGCTCAGATTTGGCAAAGGGTTTACATTCATTTCGCCATCTTTTTGTTCTATTTTTTTGGCAATTTCTGCAGTTCCTTATGCTTTGTTTTCAGGATTTCTGAGGAGTTTTGTGTGATTCTTAAAATTCAGTGCAAACTTAATCTGCAGGAATCCAATGAAAAACATGAACTGAAGTTGAGAAAGAGGAAGAAATAGTGGGTAGTGCTGTCTTAACTGCTCTCAGCATCAGCTTCTCTCAGTACATTACTACTATTGCTGATGCTATGTCATTTCTTTGACTAACTACATCCTCATATTCCTTCTCTCAGTTCACACAAATCCAACCATCTCAGTTTATTGCCCATGTACACAACATTTTGCAACCATAGTAGTGTTCTTTGCTCTCCGATATGTTTTATGCACCTGCTGTATTCAACAGGAGTGACCCTCACAGAATATGGCTTCGACAGCTTTGGTACTGAAAAGCTCCTTAAGGTGGTTTCAAACCCTATTTCAGAAAGCGCACAAAGGTTGTCATTACAGGTGCTTGTGTCAAAGAAAGATATTTCTGCCTGTTCCTGTCCTGACATGCAGCACAGTTTCACCTTAATTTCTCTCAAGTTCCTTATTTTGAATGCCATGAGGTATTAATAGTGATCAGAGACAAAATAGCACTCACATAGGGCCAATATTAAAAAACCCAAACAAAGACCAACAAACATAAACCAAACAAAAGCCATAAGATATAGAAACAGGGCCTTATTTCTGCATTACAATGTGATTTTGTAAATCTTAATCCTTATGTCTGTGTTGCCTACTTCTTAGACTGAGAAGCACAGCTGCTTTCCTTTCACTTTTTCTCTCCATGGGCTACTTTCATATGTTTGTCCCACCTTTGCCCACTTTGAAACAATTAACTTCCTGAGCTATATGTTCTATTTGAACAAGTGAATAAATCCTGAAGTTGAATTCTGAATGGAGCCTGATGTTTTTGGTTGGATCCTTGCTACCAAATGATCAATACTTTCTCCCTTGCAGCTCTTTTTTTTATCAGAGTATGCAGCCTCCCAGTAAGGTTCATAACCTTGGCGGTCATTTTTCATCCTGAACTGTCTTTGATTATAATTTTACATCACACAAATCTTTTTCTATCATCTCCAAAACATAGCAAAGCTGTGACCAAAGCTGTCTCAGGATGATGCCAAGTCAATAATTCATACCTTTCTTACATCTCTGCTGGGTAGCTGTAATTCAACCTAGTTGTTGTAATTGTAACATGCTAGCACCTGTAGATTGGTGTGCCTGAAGCAATTCTGTGTCCAGTGATTGTTCCATAGCTTTAACAATCTTATCTACACGTCTAATGCATCTGTAATATATAGCAAATGCCTACCACACTTTTACAGAAACAATTTATGCCACTTCAGATTTTAAATGCTTCCTTATGAGACACCACAGCTGAATGGTAATTCTTTCAGACTATCAATTATGCTGA
This sequence comes from Agapornis roseicollis, assembly GCA_002631895.1. Classification (NCBI taxonomy): domain Eukaryota; kingdom Metazoa; phylum Chordata; class Aves; order Psittaciformes; family Psittacidae; genus Agapornis; species Agapornis roseicollis. The sequence continues at coordinate 7,565 of NDXB01000124.1, forward strand.
AGTTTGTGTTCCCTTCCTTCTTCTCTCCCCTTGTTTCTCCCTTACTTTTTTCATTTAGCTCTCCTTCCTGCTCTTCTTTCCTTTCCCTTTTCCCTTCCTATTTCCTTTCTGCTCACAACAATCAAATATATCTGATTACATCCATTGCTTTTCAATCTTTGAGTTCCTATAAAGGGACACTGAAAACTTTTCTTAAATACCATTGAAATCAGTAGTCTGAACTCACAATCTAGTTAATGAATGATCTTCAAATGATGAAAAATTATGCAGAAGCACAAAGGTATATTACCTATTTTGGCATTTGTTCTTGTGAACTTATATGACTATTACATCTTTTTATTGTTTCCTGGCACAGTTACCCATGACAAAATGACTAGTGGAACAACCTGTCTTACTGACACATAAAACCCACCACAATTCCATCCATGTCCATACCTTTCCCAGCCTGTAGTAAAAATCTGAACTTAGAAATAGAACAAAGCTTTATCCCTAGCAGTTGTTTCACAGTCTGTATTATTACATCTTGTTATTCCATTCCAGATCTAGGACTTTGTATTTGCTTCTTTTGAACTTCGTGAGGTTTATGGAAGACCGTTTCTGCAACCTATGGAGGTCCCTCTAAGTCATAGTGCTACCCTTTTCTCCAAATTTATTTCACCCAGAAACATGCTGAGAGAAAATTCTCACCCATTATCCTATAGTACATAGGGGCAAGGATGCTCCATATAATTCCTGTCACTAGGAATTCAAACCAGCCATAAACACTTTGGTAAAATCTAACTCAAAACCAAGCAAATTAACTTGTAAGTCATTGTCTTCCTGGGATGATATTTTATTTTTCCATTCCTTTTATTTAAGATTGTATTTCTTTTTAGCACACTATTCTTATTTATGTAGACTAGCACATGATGTTGAAGCATCATGATCTACTACCAGCATACCTACACTGGTACATTAGAAGAGCTGGTCTTCATGGAAACGTCATGTAGTTGCAGCTTGGGGTGGCAATAAACTTAAATGGAAGTAATGAATAGAAGAGAGTTAATTTTACTTTAAGATAATGTTTAGTTTCTTATATTTAGTTTCTTATATTTTCCATAGGGATGCTGGGAAGGGACTCTTCATTAAGGACTGTAGTGACAGGACAAGGGGTAACAGGTTCAAACTTGAACAGGGGAGGTTTAGTTGGATCTAAGGAAGAAATTCTTTCCTGTTAGGGTGGTGAGATGCTGGAATGGGCTGCCCAGGGAAGTTGTAAATGCTCCATCCCTGGCAGTGTTCAAGGCCAGGTTGGACGAAGCCTTACATGGCATGGTTTGGCGTGAGGTGTCCCTGGCTATCACAGGGGGTTTGGAACTAGATGATCTTAAGGTCCTTTCTAACCCTTACTATTCTATGATTCTATGATTCTATTTCTGTATTAGACAACCTCTACTTAGTGCTGGGTGTTTGTCATGTCTCACAAAATTAATTTCATTTCTTAGATCTGTATTTCTCAGATTTGTGTGGTTTTCTGACAGTAAAACCTTATCTCTTTGTTTACATAAACTTATACCCATTATCATTACAGAAAGAAGCTGGAAAAACATACTCTAACAGTACCCACACACAGGCAAACTAGAAAGTCACATTTTTACTATCATAATAATAATAATTTTGAATCATTTTATGTGCTTTACTGTGCATATCTGGAGTTGATAACTGTCTGATAAGAAAATTATATGATAGTCCTCATTATGGCTAAGTATAAAATTAGTGCTCCCACTTTTACCATATGGAAACAGAGTAAGTTGCCAAAGAAAACTTGTGGCATTGTCCAGACATACAAGTTTTTTTTTGTTCCAGAAGCAGGTAAAGTGCTGACCTTTCTGTAGCAGCCAGAATAATTTATCAGAGGAACCTAGACTTCCTGTGAGTGTACCCACAGTATATTATACAGTTTACATTTTAAAACGTATTTATCATAATTGAGTCAAAGAGGGTAAAATTCCCTAATGAACCTATAATTTATAATCCAGCATTTGGGAAGCTGGCAACTTGATAATTATTTGGCTTCTGCTCATGTGCGTGTGCATGTTTGTTTATTATTTTATTTATTTATGTGAGATGTGTGGACTTGAGTTTTATTTTGGAGGTTTATGATATAAAAACTCTGTATGTGATTTATTAAAAATGAACGATGTAGCAGAAAGAAGATTATATGCTCTCATAATGGGATGGGGTGTTTGCCAGAGCCTGGAAATGGAATACTAACTAGTAGCTTTGCAAGAGCTCCTAGTTGAAAAGCAGTTTGACATAAGTTGGCTTTGCTCCCCTTTTAGCTGGGGAGACAATTTTCCTCCCTTTTCTTGTGTATTTTGTATCTTTTGGATGTTGATTGCTTGCTTGATCTCTCTAGGCTCCATCCTCTGAACTTTTTTTTCAATATAGTCCACTGAGAAAGAAGCTGAGATGGATGGTTCTAATGAGACACATATTCTGTGGCCAAAGCCTTGTAATTGCATGCATATCCTAGAAATGCCCAGCTATGCAGCTGATCCCCTGGGTGGAAAAGGTGCCCAGGCAAGAGACATCTGGAACTGGGCTGCAGCATAACAGCATGGTGTCACTTGGGGATTCAAACACTGCAATTCTGCACCCACAGCAGGAGCAGATTGTGCTGACAAACCTCTGATGAAGACATGGTGAAACAATGTCATCAGAATGTCTTTCAGGAGTAACTCTTAATTTTTAACATTGCACATGTTCTGAAAACATTATAGTCTGAAGGTTTAGAAGGAATTTTCCCACTGTGCAGTTCTGGAGGAGTTCCGTCTGCAGTTTAAGAAGGATGTGAAGGTCTGTGAATGTGTTCAGGGTTTGGCAACAAAGCTGTTGAAAGGGCGGGAAGGAATGCCCTGTGAGGAACAGCTAAGGATTTTGGGATTGTCTAGTTTGGAGAAAAGGAGGCTGAGAGACAAGATCTTTGGTTCCTACAGATTCCTGAGAAGGGAAAGCAGAGAGGGAGGTGCTGATTTTGTCTTGGTATCCAACGATAGAATGTGTGCGAATGGTTCAAAGCTGCAACTGAGGAGGTTTAGACTGGACTTGAGGAAGCATATCTTTAACAAGAGTGTGGTCAGAAACAAATAGAGGTGGTTAGGCCCCAAAATGTGTCAGCATTTAAGAGGCATTTAGGCAATGCCCTTAATAACACATTTTGGCTTTTGGTTAGACCTGAACTGGTCAGGGAGTTGGACTGCATGATTACTGTAGGTCCTTTTCAACTGAAATTGTTGAAAAGTACATTGCCCCTATGTACTTTTATTGAATTTGTTCTGTTTCATTCCATTCTACGCTAATTGAACCACATTGAGGAGTTACAGCTATGACAGCATTTCAATTCATTTTGTGTTTGAAAAACTTAACAGTTACCCAGTCTACTGCTGTTTCTTTTGACTCTATCAAATACAAGGCCAGACCATGAAAGAATTAGTATCATAAAGCAGTGAATCTCACTGATTTCAATAGTATCTTTTTCAGGTAAAATCTATCCCACTCCCATTTTCAGAATCAGACCTACCTATTTCAAAGACCTTCCAGCAAGTGAAATGCCAATACTGACTCAGATATAGAACTGTAGATTCATAGACTGGTTAGGGGTTGGAAAGGACTTTAAGATCATGCCATATGCATGGACACCTCACACTAGACCATGTAGCCCAAGGCTGTGTCTAACATGGCCTCCCACAATGTTTTGTTCACAAATATCAGAACTTTAAGATTAGTGACGTCTAGGCCAGATGGAAATACGGGCTACTAAGGAAAAGTTTGACACTGAAATCTCTTCTTGTCCTTGAAAAAAGTTGTTTTTCTTAATATTGCCACTCATACTATATCAGGAATTGGAAGCTGAACTGCCCTACCTTAACCTACACAGCTACACAACCGTCTTAATGTACATGTTATATGAATGTTATGCATACAACTGAGAATTGTTATATTTTGTGTTCTGTTGGTTTTCTCTTCCTCTTTCTTTTTATTCTTTCTCTTCCCCTTTTCCTTTTCCCTTTATTTCTTTTTCTTTTCCCTTTTCCCTTTTTCTTTTTCTCTTTCTCTTTTTCTCATTTTCTCATTTTTCCTTTTTCTTTTTCTCTTTTCCTTTCTTTTTCCTTTTCCTCTTCTTTTCCTTTGTTTTTCTTTTTTCCTTTCTTTTTCTTTTTCTTTTTCTCTTTCTCTTTCTTTTTCTTTTTCTTTTTCTTTTCCCTTTTTTTCCTTTTCCTTTTCCTTTTCCTTTTTCTTTTTTTCCTTTCCTTTTCCTTTTCCTTTTTCTTTTTCATTTTTTCTTTTTCTGTGTACCTTTCTGAGCACCTTTTCTTTTTCTATTCTGGAAAACCTCTTTATTCTCTTCTTCATTATGCAGATGAGACTTTAAACTTCCTCTTGTGATTCTCAGAAGTTGGCTTTAAATATAGGGCTAGAGTCTTACAGGTGTCAAGAAAAAGAGAAATGGAGCATAGACAAGCATGCTGCAGTAACAGAGAGGATGGTGGTGAGAGAAGGCAGTAAGGACATTGAAATAATCTCTACGTTATACATACACACTAAGCAATCTAATGAGAAACTACCATATGAATGAGATGCTTTATTTTGGATGATAATTTATATAGCTCTTTAGAATACAGTTCATCTGTGCAACAAAGAGTAAAATAAAAAAACAAAGGAAGAACATAAATATATTTAAATGTAATATTTGTTTGCTTCTTACATATCTGTAAAGTAGAAGATTAAAATCCATTTTATTTACATGCAAAGTTTTAATTTATCTGAGATGCTTCAGTAGATGTAGCAAGAAAAAGTATTATTATTATGATTGCTATTATTATCATTATAGTTGCCATAATAGTCACTATCAGTACCAAATACATGACAAAAATGTGCTAGACAATCATTTTGATAGCTGTGTTAAAAAAGATGTGGAGTAAAGTAGAAAAATCAATCTCACCAACACTTTAATGCTATGCTGTTACTTAGAATACTAGGGATTCACTAAATTGCTATACTTCCAGAATGCTCTTTGCAAAGAATTCACTAGGAAACAACCCATATTAATTGCACATACAAATATCATTCACTGATGACACGCAGAAGATATCTTTCATATTGGTATTACAATATATTTAATAGATTAATTTCTTACTTGCCTTTATTGATTCTGCTCTGAATAAAAAAAAAAAAAAATGACTTCTTGTCATCTTCAGGTAGGTCTACAGTAGAAGATTTTAATAGAGTTAAGTTTGTAAGTCCTACCAGTATAGAACTATGTCTCTGAATATATGGACTCAAACATCCATCCTAACAAAGGTTTATCTTCTTTTAATGGTTTGTAGATATCTGATGACCAGTTTCAGAAACAAATTTACATATATTTCTCTGTTTTATTAACTTAAATTATATCTATATTTTGATCACTTATAAACTTTTCAAATTCAATTTAAGATCTCAAATTATTCATGGGTTTTGTTAGCCTAATGTTTTCTATCATACTTAACCAACTAATTTTAAAGAGAACTGTTTTCTCAATAATTTTATCTTAAATTGCTGTATTAGATGACACCTTCAATTTACCAGGAATAATAAGTTGCCAAAACAGGTTAGCAGCAGACCTGGCAGAATTGTACTTTGATGTGTGACTCCTTTGGAGCAGAAAGGGGTAGAATAGGATTTGTGGAAATTTCTAAAAGTAGGCTACAGATATTGTGTGACACAGATAACGACATCTTTCATAATTTTCACTGGTATAAATTAGGACTTTTGATGGAGGTACACTGGTCTGAAATGAAAATACATGAGAGCAGGATCAGCCTTCTAGGGTGACTGAAATTTTAGACACTTGCCATGCAGGAATTGTAAGTATATTAAGTTTCTTTTACACTTTTGCAGTTTAAGTCCTAAAATTCTTGATCCCTATAGAACAGTACTAAACTTTGTTCAGATGGCAATCATAAAATCTGAGTTATGATCCAATATGGTGGTATATGTATTTATGATGTTTAACTAGAAAAAAAATAGGCACACTGTATCTTCTATCAGTCTGTATATCATAGAATCATAGAATAGTTAGGGTTGGAAAGGACCTTAAGATCATTTAGTTACAACCCCCCTGCCAGAAGCAGGGACACCTCACAATAAACCATCTCACCCAAGGCTTCATCCAACATGGTCTTCAACACTGCCACGGATGGAGCACTCACAACCTCCCTGGCCAACCCATTCCAGCATCTCACCACCCTAACAGGAAAGAATTTCTTCCTTAGATCCAATCTAAACCTCTCCTGTTTAAGTTTGAACCCATTACCCCTTGTCCTGTCACTACAGTCCCTAATGAAGAGCCCATCCCCAGCAGCCCTAGAGGACCCCTTCAGATACTGGAAGCCTGCTAGAAGGTCTCCACACAGAGTTCTCTTTCCCAGGCTAACCAGCCCCAACTCTCTCAGCCTATTTTCGCATGGGAGATGCTCCAGTCCCCCGATCATCTTCGTGGCCCTCCTCTGCACTTGTTCCAACAACTCCATGTCCTTTTTATGTTGAGGACACCAGAACTGCACACAGTACTCCAGGTGAGGTCTCACAAGAGCAGAGTAGAAGGGCAGGATCACCTCCTTTGACCTGCCGGTCACGCTCCTTTTGATGCAGCCCAGGATACCGTTGGCTTTCTGGGCTGCAAGCGCACACTGTCGACTCACGCTCATGTTCTTATCGACCACCACCCCCAAGTCCTTCTCCGCAGGGCTGCTCTGAATCTCCTCTTTGCCCAACCTGTATCTGTACCTGAGATCTGTCTCTGTTTCATCATAATTTCACTGAAATATATGGATGTAGTTACCAAAACTTAAAAAATTCCATGACTTTCTGTACAGATATTTTCTGGTAGCCAAGAGATCTTAGATACCACTTCATAAAAAAAGGACAAGTTCCATCAGTCATCATCCTAGTCACAGAATTACAACCCAGCCCAAGCAGATATAGACAGGACCAAGTGAAAGCATTACCTGCCAGAATTTGTGATTTTCTTTTAAGACTATTTGTGTACTAAAATACAGTCCTAGTAACAGCATTTGACTTAAGGTAGAACCTGAGGTCCTAACTGAGATCAAGGCCTCATGTAGCTAGGTATTATGATTTCACTTGCCTAGAGCCCAAGTTCCTCACATATAGAAATGTATAGGTGTGTCATGCTTCTCTGAGTCATTCATACATATGTTGGGTTTGCGCACTGCATTTTGCTTTCTGTCCCTCTTGTAAAGGTTTGAAAAAATGGTGTTGTGTCTTAAAGTTTTCAACTTGGCCTTATTTCCTCAAATATAGACTTAAAGCTTCTTTCTGATTCAATGTAGAATTGCAGTTGTCTCAATATAACTGATATGAAACATGGCCTTGTCATTATGGATTCTAAGGTGATTATTTCATCTATTTTACACTTTTAATTCTATTGTACCTTTCATTGAAATTTACCATCTTTTTTTTTAAAAAAAAAACCAAACAACCAACCAAACAATCTCACAAAACCCCATAAAGAATAAACAAACAAACAAACAAAAAGAATATAAATAGGCCAAATTAATGCTTGCTAAGGACAGTAGGAGCCATTTCACTGATTTGGAAATTGCTTGTCTCTTAGTAATATATGTGTATTCAGACACCTGTGAGAAAGAATATCTTCAGCTACTTTTATCAATAAATAAAATAAAATTAAATGAAATCAGCATAATTTTAAGGGAAATAAAACCGTAGTGTTGTGGTTTAAACCCAGCCAGCAACTAAGAACCAAACAGCTGTTCACTCGGCCTCAACTTTGCTACCTCCCCAGGCTGGATGGGGAGGAAATTCAGAAGAATTTTTAAATCACAGGTTGAGATAAGAAGAGCTTGATAATTAAAATAAAGTACAATATAATACTAGTACCACTAATAATAATGATAAGGGAAATAACAAGGGGAAAGAATATAAAACTAAAAGTGGAAGGAAAAACAATAAAAAGAAAAACGGTGAGGTACATACAACTGTTCACCACTTGCAGCCTGATGCAAGCAGCGAGCTGTTCCATCTGGGTAACTTCCCCTTAGTTTATATACTGTGCATGACGTGCTGTGGTATGGAATAACCCTTTGGCTAGTTCAGTTCAGGTGTCCTGTCTCTGCTCCCTCCCATCATCTTATGTCCCTCGTCACTGGTAGAGCATGAGAGAGTGGTCAAGGTAAGCACCACTCAGCAGCAGCTAAAACATCCATGCATTGTCAACATTATTCTCAGAGTAAAGCAAACACACCAGCTACTAAGCAGTAAATTAACTCCAACCCAGCTGAAACTAGGAGACCTAGTTATAGTTTAAATGAATAAACATACTGAAGTTTCCACTTTTAATTATGAAGCAGGAAAATTGTAACTCAAATCCACTTTGATACAAGTAGACTTTTTAATACTCTTCAAACTTCATATGTTGAGAAAGAAATATAATTCAAAGGGAATTGTAAAAATAAAACTACTACAAATAGGTTTATGAAAATTACATTCTGACTTATTTACAGGAAAAAATAAGCAGAGAATACACAAGTAAAATGGGCTAGAAAAAGCTAGGTTCTTTTCAATTATTTTTCTTTTTTTTTTTCTTTCTTAAAGTTAAATCTTACATTTGATTCTAAAGAACAAACTAGTTGTCAGGTACTTGGAAAAAAGAATTCAGGACATAAAGAGCAATTTCTTGGAGCTGCTTTTTTCTTTTACCCAAAAGCTCTGTGACTAGAACACTCAGTTCACTTCATTCATTCACAACATTTGAGCAATATAGCTCACTTCTTAAAAGAATGTTTCAACATTTTTTGTTTCCTGGAAAGCTGGTGAAAGGTCTCACTCCCTCTTTTGTTCTGATTGTTCCTTTCTGTACAAGTAACTGAAATGCAACCCTCCCACAGAACCACTTATCTTTTAAATTCCAGTCTCTCACCTTGTATTGAAATAGGCCAAAGCTGACCAGTTCCGAGCAAAAGAAGAATTAAGCAAAATCACCTTCTGAAAACCCATCAATACGCAAGTGGCAGGAATCATAGAATCAGAATTATTTAGGTAGGAAAAGATCTTTAAAATCATTGAATTCTACCATTAACCTAACACTGTCATTGTAAAGATCCATTTGTATGATTTGCCATCTCAGTTTCTTTCCTTATCTTTGGGCCTTTCTCCTGTTTTTCATTGCATTGTCTTTTATAATTTTTTAGTTTTGGTTTGCGTTTTTTTGGTTTGGGGATTTTTTATGTCATTAGACATCTCTACAGCTAGTCACTTAAATCCAATCTATTTTTATTTTTTTGTTTCAAATTTTGACCAAGCATTCTTATCAACAATCATGACCAACTTTATTCTACTTCAGACATAATTCCCTTTTGATACCTCTCTATTAGAAACCAAACATCCAAGCTACATTTCCCTTTCCCTAGCGATAAACCTCATCTTCTCTTTGATTTGGTATAGTTATCTTAGTGGTTTTCTCAGGCCAGCACTGACATTCAGCTACTCATTAAACCTCGATACTAGTGTTTCTGAGATATAAGCAAAAGGTAGCAAATTGCATCTTGTGACTATAATGTTTAAAATTCATATGTCACTTCTTCACTTCTCTCTTCTTCCCCTCCATTTCTTTCCCTATTTCTCCCTGCCCTTCAGCTTCCTTCCTCACAAACAAAAACTTTTACTGTATTCAGGTCTCCATTACATACTGCCTTCTTTTTGTTTGTATGTGAGACTTTGAAGATCTGTAGTTCTTTTCAACATTTGAGGTCTTTGGACCCCTTACTTGTATGCAGTGCTATGCTACTTGAATTGGTATTATCCTTGAAAGACCAATATTTCACAGCAACAGCAGCCACTGTATAGCGAGTTTTGTTAAAGCTTTTACTGCCAAAATACCTTTTTGTTTTCGCGTTTTCTTTCTTTGCAACAACAAAAAAAAATGTTTGATTGGAAAATTGATGTGTCATCAGCAATGAATTTTGCATTTCCTTAAAAGAACAAGATTTAAACAGAGTTTTGAAGAGCTTCTATTTTTAATGTTGTTGTGATATCTTAATGAGCACATCAAGAGGTCTGATGTGCTAGCTGCCATACTGTGGAATACATGGAAGAAAATACAAATAGCCAAACCTTATTGGTCAAAAATGTGTTATATGTTCAGAATCATTAAAAAGAAGAGACTTCACATTAATTAAATTGTAAAGGTGGTCTTTCAAATCATATACATTTTTTTTCTTTTTCAAATGTATCTCAGTAAATATCTACTACTAGAAGCTTGGCATGCAATCTTATGCAATGTTAAGTTAGAGACATTGAAGTTAGAAGGAAGTCTGATTGGGTTTATGATTTCAGTTCATGAGCAAGATATTTTTACAAGCAATGAATGTCCCTTCCCTCCCCCACCCCTCATACTTACCCTCTTACCTCTTACCCTGAAGCAGTAGAGATAAAACACAGTTAATTCAGTAATTACATACTTGAATTCCTTTCAGAGTCTTAGGTAAATACCATCTGGTTCTGATGATTGTTACTTTTTATTGATATGTCTAAAATCTCCTCAGATGACGCTTCATTTTGAGACTGACATTCAAACACAGAGAAGGAACAGAATTTCCCTTCCTCACTGTGAACATGGATATGAAGGTTTAATTTTTTTTTTCTGCTATGACATTATCTTCCTTGTATGATTCTTTTACATCTTGGTCATTTGTAAATCCCATAAACTCTCTAACAAGTTTCTTTCTTTTGATGGATATGAAAAACTTTCTATTATTACTTCTTTTATTTTAGAAACCTTAGCAGCTTGTTTCTCACACTAATCTTTTCATCCTATTTTTATTAACGTTTGACTTGTCCACAGTCAAGCTTTTTTGCTATTTTCATTGAGTGCACATGTCTTCTACTTTTGAAACATATTGATTTATTTCTAAATAAAACCAAACTGCGGTGGGGGGCGGGGGTGGTACTTCAAATGATGACACAAATGAAAAATATGGAGAATACAGGAAAGAAAAGGAGTGCTAGCTACTTTAAGGAATGAATTCCAGTGAATGCAAAAAATAAGGAATAAGAAATAGAAAAGATTAATCATACAGTTAAAATGACACTATTTCTAATGTCAGGTTATGAAGCAAACATGTGCTTCAAGAATGTGTTTTTTCATTCCACCTCATTATTTGCAGGAGCTACTCTTTTGATGAAGGGCACTGTGTGTGCTGCATTCTCTTCCACAGCACTGTTTCCTGTAACATCTGTGATGGCAGCTTGAACAAAGCAGCCCACCTTTATATGGCAACACAAATATGTGTCTTGCCTAATTCAGAGAATTTTTACTTCATAATATTGTTCATAATAGTTTCCAATACATCAGATCCCCTATAAGGGTACCAGCCAGACCATGCAGTTATTCTAACTAAATTTTGCAGCAATCTGGAGCCTGCAATTCAAAGCTGTCAGGTTTTAAGCCCATTTAAAAAGGCTTCTGATATTTTAAACCTTGTGCAGCCATTCCCCATCAATGGAGAGGAAACAGGTTTGGAAGTAGAAAAGAATAAATTATTAGATTATCCCCAGATGGTGAAGAGATACCTGATAATTTTGTATGTAGAATGCATTCCGTGAAAGAATTTTCTAACACTGACAGCTATTGTCTATTTGTCTAGGATTTGGGTTGTGGTTGGTTTAGGATATTTTTTGGTCTTAAAGTCTTGTTTTCCACCACAGTATTTAAAGCAGTGTCATAAAGCTTTTCAGTACCTGCTATCTTTATTTTACAACTCTTTTCTATGCTGGAAAGCAAACTGGATGTAAAAGCATAAACAGTTGCATATAAATGTAGATCAAGATTTTCTAATGTAAGGATTTAAAGGCAATCACAAAAATGGCATAAACAACTAAATTAAACACCAAGTTTCTGATGGGCTAAGCACCTGTGACTCTTGGTTGTATTAGTCCAAACTGGGAATGCCCAACAGTTCCACAGAAAATATGTTCTTTTAGTGCTTAATAAGGATTTAGGTTTCTGACTGTGGAATTTGTATTTTTAAAACATTAAACAGAGATGCTAACACAATCTCTTGGTATTCCAAAATATTTCACCATTTCTGTTGCAACTATTTTTTTTTTTTTAATATATTCCTCTAGCTACTTCTACTAATGAATGCAATTGATTTGCTGCCCTCACTTTACCAACCTTGTCACTCCCTATGAGATATTTCCTTCATTTGTCTAACAGGAATATTCTGTTACAAGGTGGTTAGAGGCAATTCATGGCATCACTCCTGCCTTGCAAACCTCATTGAAATCCCTACATTCCTGCTTTTGCAGAACAATTCTGCTGGGCCTGGAATATCATGTTCTCACTATATAATTGGATGCGTGCCTGTGAGTGTGAGTGGGAAATAGGAGAGCTGCTTGAACAGTGGAGGATGCACTGTCCTTGTAAGCACCTGCCATAGATTACAATTATGTATTTTCTAGAAGGGAAAGGAGTTTGGGTTTTGAACTTTTGAGGCTGATAGTATAACCTGATAATATTGCCTATTTCAACTGCAAACTGCTGGTAGCAAAAGTAGACTATTATCCGCACTTACATGAATGCTCTCATAGTCGATGTTCTGAGACTTTTTATAAAAACAAAAATAAATAACATGAGAACATTTAATGTTCTGAGAAAATATAAGTATCTCAATGTTAATATTTCTGTTATGAATCAGAATGAAAACATTGAAGCACACACACACACACACACATAAAAAAAAAAAAAAAAAAAAAAAAAAAAAAAAAAAAAAAAAAATAAAAAAGAATGGGGAAAAAAAAAAAAAAAAAAAAA
>NDXB01000124.1:20457-42519 GCA_002631895.1 Agapornis roseicollis
CCACACACCCATAAAAAAAAAAAAAAAAAGAAGAAAAACAAAGCAAAACAAAAATACCTGCATGGAATGTAAATTGTTTAATCACTTTCTGGTTGAGTTTTGTTTTTATTAAATCTGAAACACATGGTTTCATGTTGCTTGCCTTGTGTTACTGGAGTCTGAACCAGTCAGGTAGCTGGCATTCGTTTTTTTCAATGGCATGTAGTCCTCCAACAGACTATGTTTCCATAATGCACCAAATAATATGTGATTGCTGAAAAATTGCATCATTCACAGCCTCAGTTCATTATGAAAAACATGGCACATCCACCTAAGAGAGTGCATGGGATAATCAGAATTATACTTTCCAGTATACTGTGAAGCACAAAAGACAAGCTTCTTTTAGGGAAAAATAACTCATATCATCAAGACAAGTCTAAAGCATAACCTTCAGCTGCCTATCCCTCCATGTGCCAGTGATCTCTGCGATTTGTCAGATCTTTCCATTTAACTCTACTGATTTTGTAATATATTTCTTATGGTGATTCATAAAAAATTGTGGTAAATTCATACACATTTTCATCAAAAATGTGTTTTATGTTCAAACATAAATTAAAACAGAGCATAGGACTTGAAATTATAATTTTTTTCTGGTAACTGATTATTTCATGATATTTATTTGTATAGCAGCTTTCATAAGTTGCATTTAAGTGATACCAAAATATAAAAATCTAGACATATCAACAAACTACTATCAGTAAGAAGGTGAAATAAGTTTCAAGGTAGGGAAATGGATTAAAAAAGTTTTGCTGTAAATATTGCCAATTTACTGCTAAGTCTAAATAAATTACCCACACAGGTATGGGGCAGAACTGCTATACATTCCAGGAATTTTGATTCTCAGGTTTGCACCTGAATAATAACACAACCCTTTCTCCAATCCTTGGCTTTGACTGTTGCTCCTGTAATTGCCTTCTCTGTTATGAGTCTTTTTTTTTTTTTTTTTTCTTTTNTTCCTCGGTCAGGGCCATGAACCTAATAATTACGCACACTGTTATCTTCACAGATTCATCTGTGACAGGCTTCAGGTACACTCTGCTTCGTAATCTCGTCATTTTATGATTCTTTTTTTTTTTTCCTTTTCCTATAAAAGAAATTACAGTTTGTCTCTAGATGATAAAAACCTGAGTAACTGCTGTACCACACAAATACAGCAGGTTTTGCAATAATATGAAGAAGGGAAGATATGTGACTTGTGGGCAATTAAATACATTTGACACAGCAGCCCATCGGAGAGCCACTTACTTTAACTCCCTTTAGTTACTTCTCTTTAAAAAGGGCTTTAGCCCTCCAGCTTTTCTGTGAAGAAACTTTGAGACTAGCCATGACACGACCCATGTTGTTAAGCCTGCTGGGTAGCACCAGTGCAAAACATGATGACAGAGTCACCCACAGAGAGAGATGTCCTATTTATCCCCATGCTGGTAAACTGATGCACTCCTAGCATTAGTACCTTTTCCATAATCATTTGTATTATTATTTATAGCAAATTGTATTTCAAGGACACAATGGCAGATTGGTGCATCCCATTAATTTTCATTGGAGGGGTTGGGTGAACAAAAGGCTGTGAACTGTTACTAAACACACATCAACAATTTATTTTACCTGCATTTGAACTTTTATGAGGCAGATAGGTAAAGAAAAAGACAGACTCAGACAGGCTTAAGAGAGGGAAGGGGAAAAAGGGAAATGGCAAAAGACACAAGACACTTGGAGAAGTGTCAGATATGGATATGAATCAAAATGGTACCTATAATTCCACTACATTTACTAAGACAAAGTTGTTTATTAAAGAAAATCCCTGTTACATGCATATGTTTCAAGAGGTTAGTTGATGAACATTTAGGGTCATAGAAGACAACCTCTACTGAAGAACAGTAGTAGATGATGTGCGTTTCTTAAGAGAGTGTAGTAACAATATATTTAACAGGCACTTGTAGTTTCTAGCTCTAGTATCAAACGTTAGTTTCAAGCTTTATGCAAGAATTGTTCTAGGAGTGATCCATGGCAGGAATATATCCTACATGAAGCAAGTGGAAGCAGAGGCAGTACTGAACAAGGTTTAAACATCAAAATGAGTTTAGTAAGCAGCTGAGTGCAAGAGGAAAAAATGTGAAAACATTTGGGAAATAAGTAGGGGTAAACAGAATGAAATCATGAACTCTGGTCGGTGTTATGTAAGAGGTCACAGAAGATGATTGTAATTGTCCTTTTTGGCCTTAAAAATCCATGAATCTATGAATGAATGAATGAATCTATGATTCGGATACAGAAGCTGAAGCAGAGTTCAAACATGGCAGGTCCAAAGTCAAACTCATCAGTAGAGACTTATGAAAAGACATGATTGATGACTAACCTTGTCCTTAGATTGTACGTGACGCTAGAGTTTTTTTAAAGTGACACTTGTCACTTTTCTGTCTTACCAAGAGGAGAAGAAAAAAATATATATAATCTTTGTCAACATCAATTTTTCCTTCAGGTTTATTGCAATCATAAACTGTACTGCACAGTGAAAAGGTACAGTGTCACCTTGGGTCCATCAAACTTGACACTAAAAGGTTAAATTAATTTCTTGATCCAAAAAGGAAGACTACCTACACAATACATGATGCACAGATTAACACTTTTTTTTTTCCTTTTCTTTTTCTTGCAATTGCAGACAAAGTTTACAGACAAACAATGGACATCACATTCAGCTCAGTAGCACAAAGGTAATTGTATCAATAAGTTCCAAAGATTTGAAGGTTCTTTCAGTGGATGGTTTGCAGTGCTAAGCATTATGGCTCCAAAGAGATTCACAGACTGAAAGTTGGTACATATGAGGTGGCAAGCCAGTCAGCTATATTATCTGTGGCAAACTGGGTGGAGTTGTCCTCATTGAGCCTTTTTTTAACCTGCTAGACTAAGCATTTCCTTTTTCCTTTCCATTTTCAAACCCAGTCTTATTACATCTCTTTCTCTTTTTCTCTTTTATCACTCCCTTGGCTGTGCTGCTACACTCTTCAACTTGAGTGTTCTTTTAAAATTCTGCAACTGCATAGATTTAAGATAAGAGCATTGAGAAAAGGATGGGCTGTTTGTGTCTATATGGGAACTGGTGAGAAACTTTTTGTTTTCTTAAGTAAAAAATAAATAATACTTCAATGCTTCTGGCATCAAGATGTAGTATATCTCACATCCTGCAATCCCTGTTACCTTCTGGAGGGAAACCAGTCAAACTCATCTTGGCTCAGAGGAAGTATATGCAGAAAAAGGATTCTGCTGGAGGGAAAAACATCAGTTTATAACTAATATAACAAGATGATGACTTTATATCTCTGGTTAAATTGCCTGAAAGTTCAGTTGCTTGGTTACAATATTTTAGAGAGGAAAGATGCAAAACTCTGGTACTAGAACTTCTAAGTATGTTGCTGCTGGGTTTAGATTCATTTAACCTTGAATTGCATGGAAAACAAAATAAAAAAACCAAAACAAAACCAGCCAGAAATTAGGGGGTTAGTTCCCATGGCATTTGTGAACTCCATTCTGAGCTTTGCACTAGGATACATATGCATCTTTGTTCATTTTTCAAAGGTCAGGCATGCTGCAAAAACTAAACTCTGAAAAGTGCTTATGCCACTCCAGACTTGCAAATGACTGCTTATGAATCTAAAATGTGTGTGGAATAAATGTTTGGAGGATTTGCATGTTCACTTACAGTAAGTCAACATGTGAATGAGAAGCAGTCAAATGCAAAACTTACCTCTACTTTATGTTTGTATATGAATAGAGTACTTAGAAATTAAGCATTAGAAACATAACAAATTCCCTGCCTTGACCAGGCCCAGTATCCCTAATAGAAAACAATTTGTGCATAATGATTTCTTTACTTTGCTCTAGAATAAAGGCACTGCTCATTAACTGATGCTGCTGGCAAAGTGAGTAGGAATCTATAACAGATAAACTAAATAAGAAATCCAGAGGCTAGGAGGTGTAGAAAAAACACAAAATAAAGATCATGTCAAAATTAGCCAGTTGTTAATGCTTATTTCAGACTTTGTAATGCAGAACTGAACAAAACAGGAAACACAAAACCAAATAAATCCATTTACATGCCACTGTTTGTAGTTATTTACATAAATAAGGTTTTTAATTTGAGTTTCCATTTTTGACATCAAAAGACTGAATTGTGTTCCCTTTTACTTTAAATGCTATGTATGTAAAAATATCACTAACACCATTCTGTCCTGCCTCTTGTAGGAAATCTTTGACATCTATGAAAAAATAGGAACAACTTCATAGAATCATAGAATAGTTAGTTGGAAGGGACCCCATCCAACCTGGCCTTAAACACTTCCAGGGGTGAGATCTGGACAACTGTTTTACCTTAGTTGCTCTTCTACTCCTGGGCCTTTAATGGTGGTCAGAGGAGAGTACTTTCTGAAAGAAAATAGTTTGTATAGAATCTGCTTAATAATTCCTACCCCTATGTAAGAATTTATAACTTTTCTACCTTTCTTATAACTGCCTATTTTTTGTCAAGTAATTAGATTTTGCAAACAGTTTCCTTTACTTAAAACCAAATCCTAGAGTTAATTTTCCAGGAACCCTCTCCAAAGTCTGAGACAGAGTGTGAAGATTGAAGGACTAAAAGGCCAGGGTCTGATCTGTAGCAAGTACTTTTTATCAAAGACAGTATTTCAGAAGCATGTCCCATAACTAATCAGAATGGTGTTGTGGGTTAGCCCCAGGGGCAGAGGATGGCTCACATGCAGTGAGCACACAGGACATTGCGCATTCATGTTTATGTTTTTTTGAATGTGTGTGGACAGATATATGATAAAATTCTGGTAGCAATTGAAGTATTGTTTTGCCTTGACTATTTGCAATGTTAATTTTTGTGATGTTGATTCTCTGCAACAGTAACATGTACAAGTAACATGCAAAACCTAAACTACGAAGGTTTATTTAGCAAGACAGAAAGTGAGAGTGAAAATGAACAAGGAACTTTACAATTTTGACATACAATTCTTCAGATATGATCAAAGAAGTCCATTTACTTGAAGCTCTACTAAGTGTCAGACAGAACGATTTAAAGAATTGGAGCTGTCAACAGGATGACACTTTCATTTTGAGGCGACTTTCAGGGTTTTGAAAATTGTTCTTTTTCCATGTTGTGTGGAAACATCTATTTTCCTAATGAACAATCTGGGTTTTGGATTCATGTCCAAGGGAACTTAGGCACACATCTCTCCCTTTCAAATTAAAAAAAAAAAAAAAAAAAAAAAAAAAAAAAAAAAAAAAAAATTAANAAAATTGTTCTTTTTCCATGTTGTGTGGAAACATCTATTTTCCTAATGAACAATCTGGGTTTTGGATTCATGTCCAAGGGAACTTAGGCACACATCTCTCCCTTTCAAATTAAAAAAAAAAAAAAGATAAAAAGATAAAATGAAAAACAAAATTTAACCTGAACAAAACTGTTGCAACCAATGCACTTGTATATTATACCAATGTTTTGAGAAAACAGCATAAGACACAAGTTAACTTGATAAATTTGTTCTCATCAGAAAACTTTAACAACTCTGCTCTCAAGAATGATAAAAAAAAAAATTAATTTGTTTTAGGAACACTGTTACAGGGAACAATTAGACCACCATCTGAGAGAAGAGGTTATGCAGCTGAAGTGAATGCAATATTTTAACTTTGCAGGTTAGTTGGAATCCCTAGGGAAGACTGTGTTCTGCAAAAACAGAGTCACAATTCTTGTCACAAGTGTGTGCTGAAGCTTGTAATGGGTTTCTTCTGAACCTTTCACACTTCTGCTTTCCACAGAGGGTTCATTTACCTTTTCAAAGCAGAACAGAGCTGTTTTTAGACTGTCTTGATTCCAATAGACACCAAGGTCCCTTGAGTCTAAATTGGGATGCCTTCGTCTTAGCAAATTTGTATCTAACTGGTTGACAGTGAAAGGAAGAAAATGGCACCAAGTCTAAAAAACTTCATGAATTGTGTTTCGTAGTTCATTAATGATTCCCTTCAGCAATTTCTGCACCATTTGTCTTTCTCATGTCCAGTTCTTTAATTAAAACTGTGAATGTCCTAACTGGTTAACTGAAATCCAGGCACTTTCTTAGTTTGACAGTTTGAGGAATAACTTCTCATGCCTGATTAATTGATAATTGAGTATAATCTCACTATATAATTATTTTATTCACACAAATATACAGTGTTTACCATGACCACTCCAATGAGCTCTGCTCTGTTTAGATGACTGTCTCTGTAATTGTTGCCCTTGGAGAACAGCAATACCTGTCACTGACTTACCTCCCCAGTATCCGTGGCTTACAGCTAGCATCCCAGCTAGGCTGCAATATCACACTTCAGCTTGTCTTTTTCCCCTGATCTATATCTAATCCCCACATTTTCAAATCCTATTCAGCAATGCCTCATTTAACCGAACACTGAGTCCCAACAGAGTATGGCAAGCCTGGTTTACACTTGCATGTACATGAGAGAACACCCATTAACCTAATTGCTCTAATAAGTTTACTATGATCTTTCTCCCCTCAGCCAATCTATGGAGTGTTATTGTGACCAGATGGGTATTTGTTAGGGTTGATGACAGGATGGAAATGTCTAGAATGCTGCACTGCATTCCAGGGTATATGATTTTAAGTACCATGTGTTGAAGCTTTAAGGTTAAGTGTGTTTCATGGATGTTTCATGTCAGGTTTTCTGCCAGGAGTATGTCATTGCATGACAGTATAGCATTCCTGGGATATAGGGCTGTGGAGCAGTTTCCAACCCTGAGAGCAGCAGAGAAAATGGCAAGAAGGGCTTGCAAGGGGGAGGGTGAATTTCTGCAGGCATTTTGGGAGTGAGGTTATTGTACTGTTCAGCCCTGCCTAAAAGAGTTAATTTCATTTCCTCTTTCTAAAAAAAAATACTTAATGTTTGCTTTCTGTTGCAGATCAATGTGCTGGGACAGCCATGGGACCTATTGTCCCTGCCCAACCTGCGATGGGAGACTCTCAGTCCCTGTCCCACTGGAGCTGTAGAATGCTGGTCTCCAACTACCCACACCACTCACCAGCACAGTCATAGACCCCACTAAATTAAGTCCACCTGCAAGTCAACATCCAGGCCTGGTTTTAGCCTGTCCCCATCCCCAAAGAGTTGTCCAGTGCATGAGGTGCCTCAGCTGTCCCTCTCTGTCCTTCTTCTGGTCAGGATGGTGGGATGGGTGCTTGCTGCCATGTCCTACTCTGCATCCTGGACAGCCTCTGCAACTCCTGCATACCCCCAGCCCCTATGGGGACATAACAGGTAGGCAGTGTGAGCTGCCACATTTTAAAGACTATGGGGGATGCAAGACTAATTTATTGAATCATAGAATCACAGAATGGTTTGGGTTGAAGGGACCTTAAATTGCATCTAGTTCCAAACCCCTGCCATGGACAGGGACACCTTCCACTAGACCAGGTAACTCCAAGCCCTGTCCAACCTGGCCTTAAACACTGCCAGTGATGGGGCAGCCACAGCTTCTCCTGGCAACCTGTTCTAGTGCCTCAGCACCCTCATGTTAAGGAATTTTTTCCCAATATCTAACCTAAACCTCCCTACGTCAGTATAAAGCCATTCCCCCTTGTCCCATCACAACATGTCTTTGTATAAACTCCCTCTCCATCTTTCCTCTAAGCCCCTTTACATACTAAAATGATGACAGAAAGTCTCCCTTGAGTGTCCTCTTCTCCAAGCTGAGCAACCTCAACTCTCTCAGCCTGTCTCCACAGCAGAAGTGCTCCAGCTATCTAAGCATCTTCATGGCCTTTCTCTGGACTCACTCCAACAGCTCCTCATCCTTCTTATTTTGGGAGCCCCAGAGCTGAGCACAGTTCTCCAGTAGTGGTCTCACCAGGGTGGAGTGGAGAGTGATAATCATCTCCCTTGACCTGCCAGCCACACTCCTTTTGTTGCAGCCCAGCATATGGTTGGTTTCTGGGCTGCAAACACACACTGCCAGCCCATGTTGAGCTTCTTGTCAGTTAACACTCTCAAGTCCTTCTCCTCAGGGCTGCTCTCAAGTCCCTTGCATTATAAATTAGCTTCTAGGAACATGAGTTACACAAAAGTCAGACTTTCTGATATAGCAATGTAACACCATGTCTTATCTTAAGGGCTCTGTCTTACAGAAGGATTCAGGACAGGCTGGAAGCCTCTGTGGGATGGGGGCCTGCTGGGCTGCAAGAACCCCAGCACAAGGTATAGGGAACCCCACACACCACCTGGATCCTTCACCTGCATCGTGACCAGCCTGAAGTATGGAGTGCAGGAAAGGAAGAACCTTTGAGGCTGTATGCTAACTGCCAGGCTAAAAGGTACTTCAGTATGGTTTTCTTATATAGGTTCTGTTGAGACTGTTCCACTTAGCATGAGTAATTAAATGCTCTTTGAGTTAGGGATAGAAGGAGAAGTAATTCTGTGCCTTACTAGCTAATTACAAGAGGTGGTGAGCAAAATGTTGTGGTTTCTGTTTGTAAACATATACTGAAATAAAGTCCTCCTATACTGTTTGTGTATGTTGAGATACTAGTTACAGACCCTGAAGTTTAAATATCTATTGATGATGTGATTATTTTTTTTTAATTTTTAATTCCAAAATGTTCATATGTAGAGTAAAATTATCCATAGGAATTTTGGATGTTGATAAAGAGGTTTTCTTAATTTTGACAGTAAAAAATAACAAATTAAGAAGAAATGAATAGTTTGCAATTTATTCTTTGTGAGTGTGTGTGTTATTTTGGTTTTTAAAGAAATCTTTACAAATTTAATGAGATGAGTTTATAAATTACATTTGTGAGTAAATAGTCTATGAGTATATTCACAACCATTTTTATGTAGAATGTTTTTGTACAGAAAAAAAAATTCAAGCATACATCTCACCCTACAAAACCACAAGTCAAACGACAAAAAATATTCCATTTGAAAACTGTTGCACAAGCACATACAATTTAGAAGGCAAATATATTCATAAAGAATTTTATAGATTTATATTTTGCATTTTTGCACAATCTTGTATCATCTGAAGTAACTTGAGTAAATAGGGGTCTCATCTCAGAAAAGCTGTAAAGCTCAAATTTAAATCTATTTGTTGCAAGACAGTAGTAATATCTTTATATAACTTTAAGCATTTTCTTAATCATCTGGAGTTAAAAGGATTAAAATACAGAAATACATTTCAGTGCTTTCTTAACTTAATGTGAAGTAACAGGATGAAGCATCCTAATGTTATAAGATCTGACCTTTCCTGGATTTTTATACAGAGTTATCAACCTTTATGGCATTTTCTATGAGCTAATCTTGTTTGAATTCCTCCTGTTCCACAGGTTCTTAGGTTGCCACAGTTTATTGCAACAGATTAGACCAATGTAAAATCTGATGTGCATCTTATTGGCAGGAACAGTATGTAAGAGTCGCCATCCATAAACTTCTGTATAGTTGCCAACCCTGAATGCGTTAGATATAGGCAGCCCGATAGAGAACTTTACTCCAAAAGTGTGCAGTATTTCACTATTATAACTCCATCATGGTCAATTAGCCAGACATGTTCCTGGCTTTTATCTTCAAAAATGATGCTTCTTGATTATTTATGTTTCCAAAAGCTATTATTGAGTAATTCAGCGTAGTGAAGGACTTCAATATGCTCCGCCATTGTGACTGTAAATCCAGGTGTTAATACTCCCAGGTGGCTCATCATCTCACTGCAGATACCTAATAAAGTTGCCATTAGCTGGCAGTATACACTGAAGAAAGCTATACTGCCAGCTGATCTTCTCATTAAAGAAAGGGCTACTGGAGAATGCCAGGAGATTATCTGAATTGTCCAGGATTTTAAAGAGAGGAAGAGAAAGAGCTAGAGAATGGATATTTTCACAGATTGCATCTGGCAAAAATACTGGAAGAGGTAACGAACCGCAGATGGAGGACAAAGAACTGATGGCTTGTACAACAACAGCAGACCACAGCTAAAGCAATCTGACTGGGTTAGAAGTCAGATATTGGTTTTTCAGCCTTGCCTTTAAGAATAACTTTTAAAATCATCTGATTCTGATAAACTGAATGTAATTTAACTTATCTCCTGAAAAGATATAGTCCTGGAAGACTTTGACTGAGAGAGGAAATTTGGAGAAAATGGATAAAATATTACTAAGGAAATTGTTGATGACTTTTTTGCTTGCTACTTAAAAAAAAATATTTACTAGATTTAATATTGTTATTATGATAGCATCTTGGCATTTAATAATCTTGGTCATATCAGGTGCAGGATAGATCTGGTCCAAGTAGGGGAAAAAATGGTAAAAAAAGTTTCCATCCACTGGAATATGCTTATGTGCAAAGACTCAAGAGGAATCTAAAATTTTAGGGGTTTTCTTTTGTTTTATGATAGCTGTCAACACACAAGTTCTCTCATTTTTGTATTGTCTTGGCTTTCAGGGACAGTTATCTCAGGCACACTGGAGATGCTTTCAAGTTCTTGGATTGGAATGTCTGTCCTGGCTATGCCACCAGGAAGAGTTCTGCATATTCTAATTTTCTGCCAAAATATCCTAGTTTCCTTGCAAAGACTGGGTGCACTGTGACCACATGAAAGTCTGCATTAATACTGAATTGCAAGTCAGACAGTATCAGTGTATATGTATAATATAGACAATGACTTCCTAATCTGGCCCAAATTTACTCTTTTGCTTCAAGTGCTAAAAGGCTGTATGAGCCATGAGACTGTAAGCACAAGCACAACATATTCACATCTCTGAATCTGTTTTTGTTTTTTTTTTCTTTTAATTCTTTGCTTTTTTAGAACTCTTTTTCTTTACCTGCAATGAAAATGTATGCCAAGTGAAACTGTCAGAAATTATAAAATGCCAGAATTACTGATATTAGGCCAAATGAGTTTGCTGTCACTTGCTATTATATTTATGGAAATACATCCTTGAACATGCTTGCTAATTGAAAACTCTTATTTTCAGAATGACTGCAGTCTCACTTGCTGCAAAAAGTGGTAGTGCTTTGGAAGCTTACTAGGTCCTGATGAGGGGGGGAAAAGGGGTGTATGTTCATGTTCAATAAACACATCTGCTCAATAAAAAACCTAGAAAACTTCTGCAGCTTCTAGAGTCAGAGCATGTGAAATATGGTGAAATGCCTTATTTGTGTGGTTGGTGTAAGGATCAATAACAGTAAAGAAACAAATACAGAGCTCATGAATCCAAAAACTCTCTCCCTTTCATTAGGCAAGCAGCACAAAGCAATCAGGCTGATAACCGCCAGTGACCAAATGCAGTGATCTGAAATACCAGCAACACTAATTTTAGTATGATTCTACCTGCCTGTAGCTATTGACAGAGTAGTTAACAAGAACAGAAATAACTGGGGTTATTGGAATTTTCTTCTTTAAACCATCTGGAGTAAAGACTGAAATAAAAATATAACTTAGTGAGCATCTGAGGCAAACTTTTTCTTGTATTTAAAACTCCTGGGTTTCAAACCTGCTCATTCCAGATGCACAGCTGGTAGCTATTGCAACAACAACTGTAATTCTGTAATATCCTCCCATGTAGGCTGCTGCAGCTTGTCTGCTTTGCATCCCCTGTTGCGTCTTAGTCTCTTTTTACTGTTTATCCTAAGGAAAAGTAAACAGAGAAAATACATTATTTTTTCAATATTTATGCAGGCTACAGTGGCAGATCTGCACTGTCGACACAGCCAGTTGGGACTTTAAGATTGGCTAATATAGTATTCAGGACTAACTTTTATAGTGTAATAAATTTTTACTTTACTAATGAATCCTCTATAAAAGATTAACATTCATTTATAAATATTGATTCAACAACTATTTCTCTAATATTATATACATATAGAGTTGGTGCTTTGAGAGCAGGACAGACTTTGCATAAAAAGCACTGATTGCAGAGGTCTTGTTTATACCTCTGTGCTCAGTTATGAAATCTTTAAAAGGAATTAATCGTGGCTTCCTTGGCAAAACCATTGATGTCATTCTGCACTCAATGTCAACAAGGTCTAAGAAAAAACACAAACATATTATAAAAGAATCCTTAAACTCAAAGTCTGATGCATTCTACATTTTTCTAAAAGATCATGAAGTCATTTGGGGTTTAAAAATTACAAACTGTTGCTTGGAAGTGTTCTGGTATATGCACATAGGAGAACAGATCACAAAACTAGATCTATTTCCCAGAGTTTTGGTGTTTCAGTACTTTGACATTTATTTTCCCTCCAAACTGTGACAGAGTTGAAATCACAGGAAACTTACACAGAAAAGAAAGTGGTTTGGGGTTCCTGTGTCTTTTTTTTTTTTTCAACCAATTCAGAGAGACACCTTCAACAAAAGAAGACAGCAAGCAAAACAGTTTTTATATTTCAGCTTGTCCAAATCTGATGTGCCAAACTGCAATTTACTGTTAAATAACCATCCATTTTACATGACATTTGAAGCTAACACTTTGAAATGCAATGTTTTAATGTGGATCTCAACATGTGTTGCTTGTTTGGTTTGAAATGCCACTTGGGAAAAGCAGAAGAAAAATTGTCAGAATTAAGACAGTGTTGACTAAACCACATTTTCTACTTGGAAATAATTTATTTCCAAAGGAGGGTGCTCCAGCTGACCTGTACACTTCTGGGGTGCATTTGTACACTTCTTTGACTGTATTTTCATGCCAACAGAGCTATGAAGGGAAGACGTCGATTTCTATGTAATACAGGATGAACTCTGAGAAGAAAACTAGCACTCCTTGCGCTTCTCACAGTTCTTACCTGGTGTCCTGGGTTCAGCAATAGCAGTCAGTTTTTCTCCTCCTTAGTAGCTGGTGCAGCACTGTGTTTTGACTCAACCTGGGAACAAAACTGATAACACCGGTGGTTTTAGTTGTTGCTAAGTAACGTTTACCCTGACCAAGGACTTTATGAGCCTCATGCTCTGCAGGGAGGAGGGGAGGCCGGGAGGAAGCAGGGACAGGACACCTGACCCAAACTGACAAAAGAGGTATTCCATACCGTAGCATGTCATGCCCAGGATGTGACTGGGAGTTACCCGGAAGGACACTGCACTGCCCGGTCGGGCTCGTTTTCTGCGGGTGGTATCATATCCTCTTCCCTTGTTACTTCCTTATCATTATTATTGGTGGTAGCAATAGTGATTTGTGTTATACCTTAGTTACTGGACTGTTGTTATCTCAACCCGTGGGAGTTGCATTCCTTCGATTCTCCTCCCCATCCCTCCAGGAGCAGGGAGGAAGGAAGAGGGAAGGAAAGAAAGAAGGGGAGGGAGTAGAAACTGGTTTTAAACCACGACACCTGGGAATTTCAAAAAGATAAGGAAAGTCCTCTTCAGGCTGACACATCATCCTACAGAGCTGACAGATCAGTCATCCTCATCAACCTTCCACATCAACAGAACACAAGTTGAAAGCAGAGATCACTTTCAACTGGGGGACACTAGGTAAGATAGGTACAGGAGAAAATATCAAAGAACTGGTTTAAGTTAAAGATTACTGGATGTAGCAAAGAGTGAAAGGGGCAGTATTTGGCTCAGGAGGTCCCAGTCTGTGGTTCTGAATAGAAAGCGGATGCAGTAAAATCTTTAACCCACTTCACATACAGAGTTTTCTCAGAGCACAGGCTGTGTCTTATTACTTACCTCTATGGCAAAGTAGGGTTTGCTAAGAATCTTTTAGAGTGTCTCAGACTGGATAAGTGACAAATAAACTACACGAAATGTCAATTTTACCTGTGATACCTATCATTTGTAAACTCATTAATCCTTCACAGATCACATGGATTTTGAGAACATCTCAACATACTTTTAGCAAAAAAACCTTTGTAAGTAGAATACAAACAAGGCTGGAACAGCAAGAGCTGCATAAGGTTTGTGTCGTGGTTTAAGCTCAGTTAGCCATGCAGCTTGCTCACTCACTCTCTCCCTTTCCTTACCCCTTCTCCCAGAGAGATGGGGAGGAGAAGTGAAAGAATGTATCTCCCATGGGTTAAGATAAGAACAGTCCAGTAACTAAGGTATAACACAAAACCACTGCTGCTACCACCAATAATAATAATAATAATAATAATAATAATGGAAATAACAAGGGAACAGAATACAACTACTCACCACTCGCTGATGGATACTCAGCCCCACTAAGCAGTGATGTAGCCCTTCTGGGTAACTGCCCCCAGTTTACATCCTGGGCATGACGTGCTGTGGTATGGAATACCACTTTGGTGAGTTTGGGTCAAGTGTCCTGTCTCTGCTTCCTCCCAGCTTACCTCCTCCTTGGCAGAGCATAAGACTCACAAAGTCCTTGGTCAGACTAAACATTACTGAGCAGCAACTAAACACATTGGTGTTATCAATGCTGTTCCCAGGCTGAAAGTCAAAAACACAGCACTGCACCAGCTACTAAGAAGAATCAAAATGTCTGCTACTGCTGAACCCAGGGCAGTTTGACATGAGATAAATCCTGTTGCTAGGAGAGAAGCAGGAGAGGTACAGCCTTGAATCTGTCTAGCTGTATCTGTGCTAGAAGATACACCTAGGGTCCTTAGGGAAACTAGAGTCATCAGAGGGATGTGATTATTCCACTCTGGTCAGTATCTGTTTGAATACACCTGGAAAACTGTTCAGTTTTGGTTTGCTCACCACCTTAACTTTTGCTCTGAAAAGAGACTCCAGGGTAGGACTACCAAACAAGATGGTTAAAGGATTGCAAAAACTGATTTATGACGGAGGTGGAAAACCTTTTTGCGGTGAGAAAAATCAAATGCTGGAATAGGCTTCCTAGAGAAGTGAAGGAATCTGCCTCGTTGGAAGTTCCATTTGACAGGATCATTGCTCAAAGGGCCTTAATTTGAGAGAATGTTGGCTCAGATCTCCAGAGATTCAGCCTGGATTTTTCAATTATTCTATTCCATCATTCTAAATGTAACTATTTATTAGTTAATAGGTGCAACAGATACAAATGTCAAATGAGCAAGGCATTAATAGTTAAAGAAAAAAGTAATTTGGTGAGCCTTTTTTTAATCAGTTGCATTAAAATCAGCTTCCATTGCTTTTATGAGTACCTCAGCAGTAGTTGGGTGTCAACCCAGGACATAGGTTGACACCTCTTGATTTTTTAAGTTTTACTTAGAGTTTTATAACTTTCTCTGTTAATATATTTCTCCTTGAATCCTTACATAATTTATTCTGCCAACAATTACATTCTCTGTTTTAAACTTGCTTTGTGGTCTTTGCTCACTTATTGTCTGTGCCATTTTACTACATGGACTCAAGTTGATGCAGAGACTCAAATCCTCATTTATTATCACCAAGCCCTTTTTATCCCCTTGTTCAGTACTTTCCAACCTGCACATACATACAGCGTTCAATCTCACTGCCTCCTGTGAAACTTTCCAGGTAAATAGTTCATTCACAGTGTTGCAGACCTTCTCACAGTCCCCACATCCTCTGGCCTCCACCTGAGATTCCTGCCACAACTACATCCTTGCCCATCCTCCCAAGGCTTGCTTGTTTACCTTCCCTGTCCTTCAATGTTCCAACTCATAGCCCCAGGGCTTGTCAAGCACAAGGCCTCAGAGCTCATTCTCAAACTCTTTTTCATGCAAATATTATCACCTTTACTCCCCACAACTTTCTCACACTTAAGCATAAAATTTCTGTGTAAAAGTGAACTAAGATCACACTTCTATATCAAAATAGGACTTGGATATCAGACATCTGAACCCTTAGGCTAAGTTTTACTTGATTAACATTGGCCTTGCTATGGAATTTAGATACATAGGCATTTATGTACAAATCAATGCAAGTTTCCAAGCTTTAATGGTTTGTTTCTTCAGATACATGTTAGTGGAAAAATATGTTTCTGTAAGTTAGTAACAGCACTGAAAAGATACCTATTGCTTTGTATATGTATATGATTCATTGCGTACATGTATACGGTTCAGTGTGGGTCAAGAATTGTATATATATTTTTCTGGTATTCCTGATGGAATTTCCTAGAAGCTTTTTTTACCAGCTACCCTTGGAATGTCACTTTTATTTCACAAGAACATTTTAGTTACGGTAGCATGTTCAGAACATCAACATGCCTTAACAATAGGATCCACATGTTTGTTCAGAAAATAGTGAAAAACGGTCTCTGGCAAAAACCCCACATCATTGTAGATTTTTACACAAAGCATAATGGAGTCAGTGGAAAGACTTAAGTGTTTCAAGTCTGTTAGCAAAGCCAGCGAGAGCCATATAAAAGAGGGAAGGAAGAATGATGGAAGGCATTCACCAAATTATTCTCTTTGGTAGACTAAGGAATTATATGACTAGCTGCTCACACAAAGGTAACACAAAACAGAATAACTCTCCTGGTCTTATAGTACCAAGGACTTACAGAAGGGTAGAAGCCAGCAGAATATGCTTCTGCTTATTTAACGGATGTTGTTCAATAGGACTGTGTTGATATATATTACTGTGGACATAATTATGACAAATGTACACTTTCCCCTCAATAGAAAGCATGATTACCTATGAAGCTCATTAGCAAGCTCAGTACCCAGAAAATTCACACTGGAGTGATCTGATACTGGTAAGAAAAATTCATCTTAGTCTTCATGTCTTGGACAACCATCAGTATGATAAGTTTTCTTCTAATTATTACTAGGTACCAGTTTTTTGGTGAGTTTTATGTTAATTTTATTAGAGTGCTACTTCCTGATAGCTACCATAGTTTATGTTGCTTAATGATTTTCACCATCTAATCTAGGAAAAGAAGCTAATTCAACCTAAGTATGAAAATGTAAGGCAAAGCTATCTTGCACCACAGTAATTTTTGTGCTTCACTCAATAATTTACTTTGGACTCAAAGAGATGGAAAAAAGCCAAAATAGAATAGAAACTGAAAAATATCAATTTCTTCTCTATAAAATGGGTAGCTACATGTAAGATTTCTCTAAAAAGCCTCAAACCCCTCATTCCTTAACTTGTTTTTACAGTAAGATCCATTACTCTTTATGGACAGTGAACTATACGTACCAGTATATTTATTAGTATACTGTGATAGCTCACCAGTCTATATTTCTTTAGCCCATCCTAGGTAACATATTCAGAACATTGTTTACAGCTCATTATTTACTGAAATAACACATGCAAAAGCACAAGTTGGTTAGCTGTGATATTTTATTAGAGTGAGCATTTCGGGATTTTATTCTCAGTCCCTCATCACCATAAAACATAGTAAAGAGTTCATAAATCTAATTAAGGACATTAGAATAAGGAAAAATCACTGAATATTTAGTTAAGATATGCAAGCTTCATGTACAAGCAAGCCATTAGAGGCAGTCATAAATGCCAATTGAAAAGCACTCATATAACTGCTAGTTGGTGGGAGTACAGATGTAGATGGAATGGTAGTCTGCAAGGGTAGAAATGTTTTGTTTATTTGGTTATTTGTCTGACCTTCCCCTCAAGAAAAAACACTGGGAAATTAAAAAAAAAATGCAAAAATCATCATCATAGCATTTTACTGGGATACTGTTCAGGTTTGGCACACCGGACACTTAGGAACACAATCCTGTTGTAAGTAGGGCAAGAATTTAATTAAACCAGTACTGTGCCCCTGAAAATAGCCAGTAGCAGTACCTAAGGAAGAGTACAGATATAGGTAGACTTGCAGCTATGCTCTTCTAACTCAGTATTCTGTGATATAGGGATTTTGCGAACTCATGAATATTTGTCATCCACAGTATCCTGATGCAGTGCCAGTTTAAAGTACCACAGTTAAAAGTACCGCAGTTAACATAGGAATCATGGAGCCATGTTTTTTTCTTTTCCTTTTCCTTTTCCTTTTCCTTTTCCTTTTCCTTTTCCTTTTCCTTTTCCTTTTCCTTTCTCTTTCTCTTTCCCTTTCCCTTTTCCTTTTTCTTTTTTTTTTTTTACTTTTTTTCTTCATTTTCTTTTTCTTTTTTTTTTCACTTTTCTTTATTTATGAATTGATACGCTTGCTTCAATTAATGCCTCTGATTCTTTTATTATTGCTCACAGGGAACAATACTTTCTTTTTTAGCTCTTCCCATGTAATTCATTATTTTGCATATATAGTTTTATGAACAGCTTAGTATAGATTCTTTACAGCTTTTAGAACATATAATATTTTAAATATTTTTTAACATATAGAAGGTGTTCCTAGTAAAACAAGATTTAGATTTAGATTCTTCCAAGTTTCTTAGATGTCTAAGAATAACTTCACCAGAATTTCAGACACCAAAGTCCTTCACCTGGAAGTGATAAAAACCTTGAAATGCAAAGATTTTGTTCAGTTGGGTGTATGGATAGCTTTGCTGGAGTGGAATGGGAAGAAATGATGGAAAGTACATGTTATTTACTGGCCAGAACAAAACACTGAAATCTCTTGAAAACAAGAGAAAAGAAAGATAAATACTACTCCAAATTAATTAGCTACCTCTTGTCTTTAGATTTCTTTGGTAAAGGTCCAAAGCCTCCCTCTGCATTGCCTCCAATTTTTGTTTCTCATATCAGATTAATACTCATGTCTTAACAATAAAAAGACAAGGAGAAAAAGGGAAAGAGAGATTAATTGTATGAGTCACTGAAGAGGTTAGTCAATTGCTGATAAAAGATTGCAGTCTGTTTTTCTGTGTCTAGAAAATTATTAGTCAGTGTTTCTCATACAGCAAGTCAAAATCCTCTATTGAACTACTCTGTTCAGTAGATGTAAGGACTTAGATGCAATTCCTTTCCTACAGTTTTTCTGTGAACAGGACCCATGACCACAGCACTGAGATCCTTAAGTAAGAGGTAGTGAAGCTCCTTGTTTGAGGGTCATGATTCTGAATGCATTATTTTGCAGCTGTTGAATGGTGAAGAGAGAAACATGCTTTTGAGACCTTGCACAGGATCAGTAGGATGAATTCCAGTATCATGGGAATGTAGGTAGCCTATGAGCCACTTGAGTATTAATTCTGGGTACATTGTGACATAATGACAAGGTTAGGCACTTACACAAGCTGAGAAGTGGTGGATTATATTCATGATTCTAGGCATACACATCTGGGCAGTGAAGCTTCAGATTTTATAGTCTTACTCATTTACTTCCTTTTCCTTGCAAGACAATTTCAAAAGAATGTTCTTAGGCACACTCTAATGAAAATTTTGATGGCAAAACAGATATGGAGTCCCAATACCTGTAACTAAATCTTCTCCAAGCCTGAGATCTGGAATCAGATCCATGACAAGCACATCAGATTCCAGATGACTAATTTCCACAACATAATATTAAAGAAATGTAACTATACAACCATCATCACTCCTAGTTGCTTTCTTAGCGTACTAAGATTCTTTTCTAGTCTAGATTCTAGCTGTTTGTTATATATCAAGCCTCATAATCCATGAGCTAATGCAGTGCAGAGCAGGAAATCAGCATTAGAACAGGTTTATTTTTAATTCTTTATAATGAGTATGTTTTGATTTGCTGAGCTTTGTTTTGGGTTGGGTTTTGTTTCTTTGTTTTGTTTTTCTTTTTTTAAATGTTTAGTTTGGTTTTGGTTTTTTTATTCCTTTTTCTTGTAGCCCCCTCTTTTGGACTAATCTTTAAATTTATTGCTCATAATTATTAAAAAATAACATGACTGAAGTTTCTTCTACAACTGACCAAATTACAAATGTAATTGCTCCATTATCTTTTTTTTTTTCCTTTTAATTATTACTCTACGCAATATTTCAATTAAAATGTCCCATCAGACTGCTCCAGTCAAAGTGATCTCAGGCTCCTCTACTTTCTATAATGTTATTGACTTGAAAAATAACAAACAAGTGTAAATGACATTTACAGCTCTTAATTAGTGTCATTAGCAGTTCTTATTATTCAGCAGGACAAGCAGTGGCCTTTTATTGAGAATTCAATGACACACATCTGCTTTGAACTCATCAGACTTAAAGAAAAGCAATAAAACAGCTGAGTGAATGACTTACAGCCATATCCATCATTAAAGGGTTCTTGCAGGAGATATTTTTTTTTTCTTAAAAGAAGTGACTTTTGGGACTATGATTATAGAAGGGCTAATGCTTCTTTAATAGATGTAGGTCTTGAAATATTGTTAATGTATTGAATCATTAATAATAACCTAAATTTTTATTGTTTATCTTATTGCTAGTGTTAATTGCCATAAACCAGACCTTGAGGCAAATCAGAGGAGACTAGATTTGTAATAGCATGTAAGTGCAAATGGGTTGTTGATACCAACAAGGTGTGAGACTGAAGAGTTGTTTGATCTTTTGATAAGTACTGCTGAGCACTAGAATTGATATTTTAGATGCCCAAGCCCCAAGTTTCATTCTTCAGAACACCTTTATTAAAGATTCACACTGTGATACCAAAATTTCTTAGGCTTCTAAATTTCAACTGTGAACATCTACATTTCTTCCATGGTATACGCACATAACCAATCAACATTTTAGTGACATGGTTACTGAGTTCCATTAACCCCCAGAGGAATTCATATAGTGGGCAAAAATTAACTGACAAAGACCAAAAAAAAAAAAACCCTGCCAGAAATCTGAGGAAAAGTTGTTTCATCTCATTGGAGCTACATACTGTAGCAGACAAATTACTGCCTAATCATTCAT
Organism: Agapornis roseicollis; assembly: GCA_002631895.1. NCBI lineage: Eukaryota > Metazoa > Chordata > Aves > Psittaciformes > Psittacidae > Agapornis > Agapornis roseicollis. The sequence continues at coordinate 41,186 of NDXB01000124.1, forward strand.
TACTGTGTTACTGTCAGAGTGCTGACTATTGTTCCATATGAAAAATCCATGTTGAGAATCAAGCTCAAAAAAGTCTGAGAGTTCTGAAACGAAAAGGAAACATTTGTTAAACAGAAGTGCTTTGTGAATCTCATATTACTTACCAAGAAAAACCCTGCTCTGGTTCAGCTAATTTGTAGTGATGTCAGGCTGGGATTTTCAAAGGTGCCTAAAGAAGTTAAATGACTGGCTCCTATTGACTTTCTTTGCAGTTACAATCCTGATCAGACCTTTTAAAACTGTTTTCATTTTAATGAAGAAAAGAAATGAAGGAAGGGTCAGGTAGTAGATGGAGTGAGAGATTTACTTTTCTTGAAACTTCACATATCTGAAAAGACTTTGCTCAATGCATCAGCAAATGTATTGTTATTAATAGCAATTATAATAGCTACTTATACTCTGTAGGAGTACACTCAAAACACCTCACAGAAAGTCATGGTTATCTCTATTTTGTAGGTGAAAAAAAGTGATCTGGGTTAAAAAATCTCTATGACTGCTCTACAGGCACACCACTCAGAAAAAGTAGCTCCCGGAGATAGTGACCCTGCAGCAGCAGATACAATATAAAATTACATCACCAAAACTTAGCTATTGGTAACTTCTTCAGGCATCTATGCCCTTGATCAAGGTTACTCAAAGATGTATGACACATTTGTAATGAAATGATGGATTTGCCTGGGTCCCAAACCAGAATCCAACTAGCTCTTATCTTTTGGGAGCTTGATTGTGACATTTCATGACACAGACCCAAGTTGATGCAGAGTCTTAAATCCTCATTTATTACCAGCAAGCCCTTTTTATCCCCTTGTTCAGTACTTTCCAACCTGCACATACATACAGCGTTCAATCTCATTGGCACTGTGAAACTCTCCAGGTAAATAGTCAAATCACAGTGTTGCAGACCCTCTCACAATCCCCACATCCTCTGGCCTCCACCTGAGATTCCTGCCACAACTACATCCTTGCCCATCCTCCCAAGGCTTGCTTGTTTACCTTCCCTGTCCTTCATGTTCCAACTCATTGCCCCAGAGCTTGTCAAGCACAAGGCCTCAGAGCCCATTCCCAAACTCTTTTTCATGAATATCTTATGGCCTTCACTCCCCACACTTGACAATAAAACAAGACCATCCTTGAACTTGGCATCAGGCTACCACATGGCAAATATTCCAGTTAAGCACCATATTGATCTATTTTTAACGTCATAAATAAGAGCTGTTAGAATTCACAGTTATTCTTCCAAGGATGATGAATTTAATAGTAGATTAATTAAAAAAAAAAAAAAAAAAAAATAAAAA
>NDXB01000125.1:5345-31600 GCA_002631895.1 Agapornis roseicollis
CCCCCCCCCCCCCCCCCAAGATGCTGTCATGGGATTAGCTCTCAATATCTCTTCCACATCTGTTCCAGCTAAAACTGAACAGTGATATTCCTACACTGTTGGAAAGGCTCATCAGAATTCAACACTGTATGTTGGACTGAGGTTTCTCAAAGGCAATGAGATCTCATGAAAAACTTAATACTTTCTTAGCTGTATTGGTTATACTTTTCCTGATTTATACCAGAACTGTACAAATGGCCCTCGTAGTGAGATTCAAGCTAGCCAGATTCATTGTCAGGGAAGGCAGAACCATTTTGGTCAACTGATCAGTGTCTGGTTTGATGAGTGAGGACTGGTTGATGCATGCCAAATGTAAACTTCTTTTGAATTAGACCAGTTGAAAAACAAGAAAGCAAGCAAAACTGTTGAAAAATGCCAGTTATTAGAGCTGGACAAATTTCTGCTATTAGATAATGGAATTATTCCCCAAACTATACTTAATTACCAGGTACACAGATAAATCAACATTTTTATTCCTTTTTTAAATATTGAAAATTAATTGAAAAAAGCTTTTTAAGAAAGATAATTAAACAAATATGCTATGAAACAAGGCCATGTGCAATTTCATTTTATGTGTAAATTACACGTAGGCCCAAAGGGGATGCAGTCTTATTATACAGTTTATTCCTCTATTAGCATTTCAATAGAAAGACTTTTCCTCCTGGTTCAGAGGAAAACAAGGAAAGCAAAAAGCTATATTCTGGAGCTACATACAGATAGAGGGCCTGGAAAAGCTCTGTTACTTCTCCTCTCACCCCCAAAAAGGAATGAAAGAGAATAGGGTTGTGATCTCTACAGATGAGAGGAGATTGCAGAAGTGTGAAGTGCAACTTATTTCATTCTGTAGTAGACTGGACTATAACTTGAATCAGGTCCTAAGTCTTGAAACTGTAATGTTAGTTCCCTGCTGGAATCTGTTCATGGCAGGACCTCAGTAGAGAGTACAAAAACCCAGCAGAAACAGTTATATTCAACCTCTTTGCTTTCCCAGCACCTACCACCTTCTGATAAATAAATGCAGAAGTTGAGGAACTGTGGCTACTAATCTGAAATGTTTAAATACAGTACAGAGCATTTGTATTTATAGAAAATCTGAGAAAATGAGCTGCTGAGGTTTTCAGCTTTTTCCTTCTCACTAGGAAGTTCCTGACATCTTCCCCAACCACATAATCATTATCCCTTTGCTTTTTGTGCATTTGAGCTTCATATATATAAATACTGTTATCTACAGAAACTAGCTACGTTGTGTTCTTTTTAAGTTCACACTGTCAAAGGGACATGCAGTGTGTGTGTCATGATGGAGACCTTATTTCAATCCTTGTTGTCTGTATGCTTTCTTATGTTTGAGTAAGTAAACCCAAGAGAAATTGTCTACAACACTTGCCTAATATGACTTGAATACCTTCTTTGTGAAGTTAGAAATTGGACTGAAAATGTAATAGTGTGATTGACATAGCATATCTTGACACCTGATAAGCAACATAATACCAGGAGATGCAATTTAAAACTTTTCACAATACAGTGCAAATTGAGTATATATTGAGCATACCGAGAACAGCATATTGACAGGTCTGACAGGATAGGTGTTAATGTGAAGCATCAGATGATTTCTAATTGAATTGAAGGTGATGTTTGTAGGCCTAAAGTTTTTCATATTTTTTATCAATGAGCAGGAAATAAAGAAAAATAATTACTACTGAGAGAAGTAGCAGCTTTTGGCTTAAAGATCGGAAGAGGACAAAGCAAGATATGATCATTTCAGCAATGTGTATTTTAACATAGCAAAGCGTGCTATAATCTAGACCAAGGAACATCATGCTGAGAAATGATCAGTGTATCCTGAACCTAGTTTCTCACAAAGAGACTTAGGAATCAGAGTCAGGAAGCAAGTTAAATTACATATATGACACCATGGCAAAAAGGACCAAGGCATTCCTTTGTAAATAACAACAAGCTAAAGACAGGGAGCGTGATGCAAAGTGGTGGTTATGTATCTGCATAACACATTGGTGAAAAGGATGCTGGAGTATTGCATTATGCTCTCGTGTTGCTGTCAGAGGGAAATGTTGCCCAAAAGCTGAGGAAATATGAAAAATAAAATATATTCTGAAGCTAGGAAAAATGTTCTTAACTGAGAACCTATTTATCCAAAAGCCAATTTAGAACTGCCCAGAATTACCTTCCTGGAAAATGATTCCAACATTTCAACCTAGCAGATTAGATCATAGCAAAGACTAATGACTAGCAAGGGAGACAAGGTAACTTAAACTAGAAAGTTTAAGAAACTGGAAGATGGCAAAATATTTAGCAGTCAGGATAGTTAGCCAGAGCAATAAACTAGTGAAGGGAAATGAAGATACTTCATGTACCAACCTCTCTGGATCAAAGCAGGATGACTCTTTGCTTTAATGGTATTAATGCAAAGATAAATGAAAGAAAATAAATTGCCCAAGATGTATGGGAAGTCAGTTTAGGTGATCTGCTTGGCCCTTCCAGGCCCTAATATGTTGAAATATGTGAATTATTTTTGTTTATTTTTTTCCTGCAGACAAAATATGGTATTTTTTTTATGTTTATCCATTGGGGAAAAACATTTCCCAAGTAGCTGTAAAGGATGCTGGAGCATCTCCCATATGAAGACAGGCTGAGAGAGTTGGGGCTGTTCAGCCTGGGGAAGAGAAGGCTGCATGGAGACCTCAGAGCAGCCTTCCAGTATCTGAAAGGGGCCTTTAGGGATGCTGGGGAGGGGGTCTTCATTAGGGACAAGGGGTAGCGGGTTCAAACTTAAACAGGAGAGGTTTAGATTGGATCTAAGGAAGAAATTCTTTGCTGTTAGGGTGGTGAGGCACTGGAATGGGTTGGCCAGGGAGGTTGTGAGTGCTCCATCCCTGGCAGAGTTCAAAGCCAGGTTGGATGAAGCCTTGGGTGGCATGGTTTAGTGTGAGGTGTCCCTGCTTCTGGCAGGGGGTTTGGAAGTAGATGATCTTAAGGTCCTTTCCAACCCTAACTATTCTATGATTCTATGCTGCTAGTTTACAGAAACTAAGACAGATCTAAGGATAATGATTACCAGCCTTCCAGTTGTATTATATTTTACAAAGGTGGCTAAACAATGACTAGGTAATTGGTGACTGCTGTTTACTGCAATAATAATCACTGTCACATCTCCTCCACTCACATTTTATCTACCTGTTGTCTTTCACTTTATATTTGGACTGGGAAGGGAATCTTTTTGTTTTTTCTCCTTTTTAAACTAAAATGTAGTCTTGATCTTTGCCTGCAACCTCTTGCCATTGTAAAAGTATAAACAAACAATAATAAAAAAATACATGATAACAGAGGAGAAAATTAGGTGTGAGGTCTCTTTTATACATAGCCTTAGATGTTGTTTCCTTTCCAATGCTTGATGTTGCAGCCGGCAGCTGAATGATCTAAAAAGTACCATTATATATTTGAGCCACACAAAGCTATTCAACTCTCAATTCTTTTCAAGTCCCCAGATTATCTTAATATGATTTACAGTTTGCTTGGCACTTTCTAGGAATATCTGTCCTCTCCAAACTTTGTCACTTGTAGCATTTATGTAATAACATAAACTGCAATAAAGTGAGGTAATATATCATAATGTCCTGTCAAAAAGGAAAAGTGGCAGTAATGACACTTATAATAACAATAATGATGCCAAAAGTTTCTCCCTTCCCCAAGCATATAACAAAGAGCTGTATGAGAAAGCAGAACTTCTGTGACATCTTTCATCTTTACAAGGCACTGCAATTCAGTGATTTCTTTTTCCAATATAAAAATGAAGCATATTTTTCCATTGTTGAAGTAGAATTTCCCATAGTTCTCTGCAACTAATTTGTGTATATAAAGGTGGTTTAACTGAGTGTATATAAGCTGGCATATTTTTCCCTATCTCACTTTCTGTTCTCCAAAGACTGAATTTAGCCCCTTATTTCAAAGGCTTTGTGAATTCAAACATGGAAATAAAGTATGGAATAAAGCCCCAGTGTATACATCCCTTCTCACTAACTACTATAATTTAAAGATCTAATAATTTTGCATATAATGAATGACTGATTGAAGTCATACACCTTCTTTAGCTGAATAGTCAGGTACCTGCAATTCCACTCACTTCGTGGGTGTTTTCTTTATGAGGTATTTCGTTGATCCAGACTCTCTTGTTTGTCACCTCTCTGGAGAAGGGTCATCTGTTAAAGATCTCAGATCTCCTGTTCTCCCCCATACTCCTTTCTATGGGCTTCTGAAAAAGGACAATTTCAGTAGACATGCTCATTTGTCAGTCTCACTGAAAGGTCTCAAGTTATTTCCTCCATTCTTTTTCTTTCCCTATCACAGGGTAGTGAAAGCTACAGGGTTTCCTTCATGATCAGGCTTCTAAAGAGTGAGATTGTGAGTTTGAGGCCAGTTCTTGTCAACATGCAAAATTAATCTTTTTATTATAAAATGAAAATTCAGAGTGAAGCATAATTTTTTTAAAAAAAAAAAAAGATATATGATAGTATTTAAAGCTGAAAAGAATGATAGAACACCTCCAGATCTATATGGATACATATACACATAGAGTTTGTTATAGTCTTTCCAGTGAAGAATCTGCCACTTCATGCCACATTATTAATTATAAATAGATCTTAAGCAAAGGATGTATGTTGTGTCTAGTTTTAAAAGCATATGAAGTTCAGATATTTATGGGCAGAAGTTTCCACAGTCTGTGTGAGCAAGACAAAGCACTTTCAAACTGGGATTTGACACCTGCAATATGCATGTATGTCTCAGTTACACAGTAGTCGGGGCAGGCATGCAGAGAGAGAATATTTTATAAGTCGATATCAGTAAACTTCAAAAGCAGGCCCAATGATGGAAGGGAAAACTGTTCATAAGGTACAGTGAGCAAGAGCACACCTTTAAAATCTTGGCAAGCAAAAGCCAGAATGTGATAGATGCTGTAATTCAGAACCAGAGGCCAATGCAGCAGAGAGAGCGCTGGAGTGATGTACTGCCTGTTTGTGCTGCCAAGGTCTCTGTGAATAAGATGAAGTTTGAAGATCACATTTCTAGGAGCTAGTTCAGCAATCAGTTCTGGATCCCAGGCCAGATTAAACTGCCAAACAAATAAGTGATCTCTAGGTCTATTTTAATTTGAGTTTATTCTGTGCAAGACTCTAAAACAATTTAATTTATATTTTCATTTTATGTTTTATAGGACACAAAAGCTACTTTTTGCCCCTTGAAACACTTACTATGAAAGATTGTTTTTCTGAATGTCCCCCAGGGCAAGTTACAGGTTGATTTAAGGGCATATGATTAAGAACACAGTCCATAGGAAAGGCTAGTTATGTGCAGTGTAGGGAGTGAATCAGGTAAATGTCCCATTATCTGACATTGCTGATAGCAGAAAGTCACCAAAGAGCAAGGTTTCCTAAAGTTTCTAAATAAAATGAGTATACTTCAGTTGGAAATATACCTAGCAATGTTAGAGGAAACAATGTGTTAGCCATTTTCAGAGGTGTAATCACTGCAGTTCAATAGGAAGCTTGGTATAAATCATCCCCAAGAGAATGGATTCAAATCATTCTTACACAGGGAGATTTCTTTGCCTGCTGAAAGTTTCTTAGTGCAGTAGCTTCACTTTTTCTTCATTCTGTATACCACTGAATGTAAGCAGAGGGTCGTCATCTTTAAGGACTATACTCTTGTTGTGTGAGGAAACCCAGATGGATGAATAACGTTACATTAATTTTCATAACAGCACTTCATATGGCATTACTGGAAAGACTATGTTCATTCATTCAGTGGATTTTGGGGGGGTTGATTTTCTTTTTGTGTTTGGGTTTGTTTTTTTTTCATCCAGCTTCTCATTTGTACTCAGGGCAGAAGTCTTTTAATCTGACTGTGTTTGATGACATCATAATAGAAGTGGAAGAAAGCAACAAGAGATTCATCCCCTCCTATGACTGGTGGGGTGAATCAGGCCCTAGAGGTGCCTGTCTCCCTTCACTGAATGCAGAGACAGCTGAGATAATTGGCTTAGACCAGGTGCCCAACTTTTCAATTGTGTTAGATGAGGTGAATCTTACCTTAAGAGGCTGTTTTTAAGGGCAGTCAGTGTCTATACAAATGTAATTAGTAATGCCATTATGAAAGTCCTCCATTTAATCAGAGAGATTCAAATGTGATGCTTTTCAATAATAATCAGCATTCAAAATCAAATACATGTTTTAGCCAGATACTTATTGCAGGGAAGTAGGGACTGGGATCCAGTGTCTTGTCTTTCAACATTTTATTGACAGATGAAAAGATTCTTGTGTTCCATGGTTCCACTTCATCCAGCGGTGCCGTGCCTTAAAGGTAGCCATCAGTCGGTCTCCCAAGCTACAGTCTGATATCCAGGACTGTTTTACAAACCACAACTTTGAGAAAAGTAGATTTCTGTATGCTGCAGCTGTATTAGAAAACATGCACTGGTATTATGAGTGAAATACTTCATTCATCCTCCATTGAAGTTAATGCACCAAAGTGGTTGCTGTAAGAAAGGTGTAGTCTGAGGGCATTTTGAAAAAAATAGGTAACTGAATACCTTTCACTGAAAAGAAACTATAATTCATAACAGTGCCAAATACTTCCAAGCATTAGGCTAGGACCCATGAAGATTTCAGTTTGCCCATATTTCATGATGTAAATTGTGTATCAACTGATCAGAATACCTCTACTAAGTTTTCCATCAGTTTATTTTACTGAGGACTAATCAAGTGCACACATACTTAGGAACTAAGAAGGCATTAGTCTTTCTTTTGTTTCAAAGTATTCAATTTATTCTATTACTGGATACTTCAAAAAGTCATTTTGAAGTGATCAGGTTAAAAATTATGTAAGCTAAAACAAAGAGGCGGCTTAACTGAACAAGCACACTTAACTCATTAACCCTGTGCCACAGGGACTAAACAGTATGAACCCAGGGTTGTTAATAATCACAAAGTAGTAAAGTTCTGTTTCTTGCACTTGCACAGAAAAGAAGAGGGGTAGGAACAGGCAAAGGGAAAATAAATGTGGTCTGTAGGTATTTCTGGAGTAAAAGAAGAGAAAAGGGCACAATATAATGTTGTTAGTTCTTCATTTTCCAACAGAAAATCCTGCACTATTATAAAGCTTGTTTTCCCTCCCACTAAGAATACAAGTTATTAGGAAGTGGAGCAGACAGCTGCTGCTTTCATTGTCATGAGTTATGGGAATGTGAGAAAGGTTGGGTAGTTTCAAACAAGAATAAAGAAGTATAGTAGATCAAAGACCAGTGATCCCATCTGACCTGGCTTAATATAATGAGGCATTGGAAAAGGCTGGTGTGACAGGAGTCTCAGTTTCCACCATTGCTCAGGATGGGGGCTGAAGGGAGCAGTAGTGGGTCTTCTGTAAATATTTAGAATCCTCAAGGGGATATTTAGTGGGTTGGGAATAGGTCATATCTGCTCCTTTCAGTGCCAGTAGGACCAAATAATTTCTTAACCCTCCCAAAACAGAGAATGCCTTGCAAAGATCATCCCCTCTATTAAAGTTGGAGACAACATTATGAAATATTTCATAAGCTCTCCAAAGCTGAAAATGGGAATTGGTCTCAGTGGTATAACATTCATAATTTGAAAAATAGTTTGGAATGCTTGGAGAAAAGGTATTATTTAAAGGATATATTTGAATATCTGCTACAGTCAGAGGAGTATTTGGTGTGTGTAGGGATGTTTAATGCTGATAACATCATTATCTCCTTGTTGTTCCAGGGCCTGAATGAGACCAGTGTTCACATGAACACTCTCTGGCTCAAGTTAAGTCTAAGCAAGATACTAGCAATGCTATTGGAAAAAGAGATGGTTGCCAAAACCAAATCACTCTGGTCAGGTTAAAGGTTCTACTTCAGATTCTTAGAGGCCTCATTAATCCATAAACTCAGTCCCTCTATGTGTGTGCTACACATACACAGGAGTAGGTTATATGAATCCCAGATGAAAAAGCCCTATGCCTAGTGACTGAATCCACTGAAATTCTGTATTCTGCAATGATTAGTATTAATTGTTAATTTACTAATTATGCACTTTATCCCATAATGTTTGATTGAATTGGATATCGTTTCTGGGAAAGAAATGTTTTTGATAAACAATTTGATTTGATAATATTTTAGGAAAAGATTTTGAATTTGACCATGAGAGAAATTGGGTGCTTAGAAAAATAGTAAGAATCATAGAATTATTTTATGTCAAGATTAATTGAATATTTAAATTTTGAAAACAAAGCACTTGGAATGAATTAATTTTTCCAATTTTTTTTTTAACAAAATCATTGTGATTTTCTGCTTTCATCTGGAGTCAGGATCTCAAAATCAGCACTGAAATGCAGACTTGCAGCACTAGTGAGTCACAAGAGATTGTCCTGTCCAAGATCATAGCTGACATATAGTCAGCTACGCCTATGCTATCCATTATTGTGATTTACTCTGAAAGACTAGGTAAGAAAGTTTGTAAACCATGAGTATGTGACCAGTTATTACATACCATCAGGCTGAAGTTTGTTGGGTTTGGGGGTTTTCTCCTAATGTTCACGTCCCTCCTCCACTGTTGCAAAAGAAGCTACTTCTTTCCCCTCTCTAGTTCTGGAGCTATAGCTAAGGTAGGTTGAGAGGGGGTCAAAATAGTAATAAGGATTCTGCTAGCATTGCTGTTGCAGAAGCCCTGGAAAAGGACAGTTTGGCAGCTGGTGCTTCCAGATGCTAGGGTGGGTGAGTTGCTTTAGGTTGGACATGCCCTATAAAACACAATGCCCTGTGATTGCTTTAAACTCAGAACTAAAGATAAACTGAATTAGGAATAGAATGAATGCATTATGTTCCCCCTCTGCTCTCTCTTACCTAAGCAAACTTGCTTCCTACAAACTTTCTTCATGGGTAAAAATACCTTCAGTCTGTCCATGTACTCCTAAAGTCTACGTACTTTGATACACTCTCAAAGGTCAAGAAGCATCACTAATATCAGCCATAATCAAAGAATTACCTTCTGTGCCTTACCCAGAGTAGAAGCCAAAAAAGCCAATCTCTTTGCAATGGCATCATATTGTTAATTTTGGGGGGGTTTTTTGGATGTCAGCTCTTAGTGCCATAAGAGTATTCAGAACTCAAAAATAATTTCCTACCCAACTTCAGTCTGATTATCCAAGTATTTCAGCTGGCAGAACACAAGCTTGATTAACTACAGCTTTTCCTGGACAGAATTGCACCTTTAGTATATGGGTAAGAAGTAGCTAGGGTAAGACTGATGAATTCAGTAAAGGGAGATCACTTGATGTGTGACCTATGAGTTGCCATCTTCTAAGACTGGTCACAGTTGCATCATCTTAAAGATATAAGACTGTTCTGATCCCAGTGGTTAACTAATAAAGACAGTGAAATTTTATTATTTTTAGATAACACGTAACATAGCACCAATAAAGGGACATAGATTGCAGTAGGGAAACATGATAATTTCAAAAAGTCCTCAGTAAAATACATTCCTTAAAGTGATTAAATTCATATGTTTATTCGGATTAGAAGCAGAACAGTGTTTCTTGGACACTGCAGTACTCCATATTCTGGAGAATGACTGACAAGGTATAAATGAGCCCAAATGTAGGGGAAAAAAATCCACCTGATTTTAGATTTTATGCGGAATATGTGTGTTAGTGCCTTTAATGGTCATTAGTAACTAAAAATACGGAATGTGATAATTCCTTATTCAGTAGAAGATGCATCTTACAAGTCAGATGCTGAATGAATTAATGAGCGTTTGCAAAGAGAGTCCAGATAGATACAGTTGCATTTTAAAGTTTTAAAGGAAAACATGCCATTATTTATTTATTATCTTAGTATTGAAAAATGCCAAGTACATATTTCAGTAAAGCTATTTTTTATTTTAAGACTGGCGTGTTTAAAGAGACTCATCTGTGGCCAGTGTCAGTAAGAGTGCTAATAGGATGGTTGACAGCTCCTGTGGAACATTTTCAGGGCAGCTGCATTATTGGTTCATGAAGCATTCCCTCAAATATTATGAGTGACAACAAACCTGGAAAGGGTGCAAGAAAGGCGCTTCCAATCTAGGAAGACAGCTCACGTTTGAATTCTGCAGCACCAGACCATTATGCAATCTACCAGCACTCCATCTGTACTGTAACTGGATGTCACAGAACTGCATTGTCTTCCTGGAAAGTGAAATGCATAACTTCTTAGGACAAAAATAAACTTCCTTGAAACTGTAAGATGTTTGTTTTGTAGCTGGTATGTGTTAAAGACAACATGGTGCGGGTTAATTAATTTTCCTTAGTTTACATGCCCTTGAGCTACACTGGACTTACTGAGCAGAATACCCAGAGGTCAAATCTGAGTTAGTTTCTCAATTTTCTTCAATTAATTCTAATATTAAAGTGGTAACAGACTGTACTGAGCTTTCAAAGGAACTGCAGGCATAATGCACTGTAGTTGTTCTTAGCGTTGGCTGAATCTCTGGCATTTAATCTTTACTAAGGAAACCCAAGTGGGTGCTTTATTCTTCTTCAGTACTTTGCATCTCCCACCCTTCTGCTTTCCTTGCAGAAAAACTTTTTAATGCTATATAACCCACCTGGTTTTTTGAATCTGAGGGGGAATACTGTTTTCCTCAAATGGGATGACAAAATTAAAGTAAGCTCTGAACTGATGTGGTGTGGCAGCTTAGCACCCTAAGGCAGCTGTAGGAGGATTTGTGCCACCTATCAGTTCACGTTACACAAGTGCCTTTAGGCACTCCAGTAAGGCAACTATTTTAGGGATTGAATCCATTTACCTTAGATTCCCTCTGGAGCTGGTGAGAGAGCAAGGCACCTTAGGAGGTCTTCAGGAATCTGGGAGTAATTACCCTGCTTAATATGCTGGAGTGCATCAGTGTGTTAGCTGTACACCAAACAGGGAATCACATCTTACTTTCAGAGCATACTATAGTGTACATCTCAAAACTGGACATGAACTGATCAGTCTCAGGAAACAGCAGTCCTCTTGCAGCTGTGCAGTTCATGTGAATGCTTACATTTTCCTGCCTCCTTCAGCTGCCATCTGCCCTTTAAGCATTTAACATCAAAGGTTGTTACAGAAACAACTCTTCTGTCTGTGTCTTACAGTGACCACTTTTACCACCAGTGTATGATCTGTCCTCACAGCTGCTATATTTGCCCTTGAGAAAGTACCAAAGCAGAGGGACACCCACAGAATCAAAATAACAGAGTAGCTGAGGTTGACAAGTACCCTAGAGACCAGCTTGTCCAAACCATTCAGAGCAGGGCCAACTAGAACAGGTTGCCATGTTCATCTGGGGTTTGAATATCTCCAAGCATGGAGGCTACACTGCCCCTCTGAGTAACTTGTTCCCATGTTAGACCATCCTCAAGGTAGAAAAGCTGCTTCTTAAGTTTAAATGTAAATTCATGTATTGTAATTTGTGCCTAGGAATTTCACCATATTACCCAAACTCATCCTAACTCCTAAAAGATGTTTCTACAGGCAATAATGCACTGAAGAATGCATTTATCCTCAGGTTTGTCTGTAAGTCCATTCATACACAGCTTTATAAACAACTATTTTGACTGAGATTGGTTACTTGTTCTGGGTACAGTTGGTTGATGGCTCACTATCCCATTTAGGCTATCGATGCAGACAGACAGACTATGTGCGTTGTGGGTAGAGTAGAAAAGGGATAGCTGATTACTGTAGATTTAGTAAACTAAGTCACAGTCATTACCTTGCTGGTATAATTTTGGGGGTGGTACCACCAGTAGGTACTCTCAGATTTGGAGCTGATTCAGCCCTTGAAGAATCTATCTGATCTTCTGGCAAGAAAATCCCCTTCACCTTATAGCTACAAATCTACAGATAGAAGATGGAGGAGACACAGGCTTTGGTAGGGTAGTTCTCTTTCCTCTCTATAGAAACAAAGGTTAAGATTCTTGGTTCTTTCTTGCTATTCTATGTGCTCCTGATTATTCGATGCCAACAACAATTGCCATTGTTATGGGCTGACAGCATATGAATTCTTCTTAATTCAGTAGGGACTCTCATAAAAGAAAAAACACAAACCAACAAGCAACTATGTCCAAGAGTTAGTTATTTTTATGAGAGGACAGTATGCCTGTGTGCTTTTCTTTTGGAGGCTTGAGAAGGTGGTTATTGTGTGGTATCAGAGCCAAGGGTGTGGTGCTGAGCTCTGGCAAGGTTAAGTAAGGAGAAAAATGATTCTCAGCCTAGAGGATAGGTGTGTGCTGAAGGTTTCTGAGAAGCTGTTTGGCATAACTTAGAGGGAGATTCTGAACCATTTCAGGTTGGCAGAGTCTTAATTCAGGAAAGGAATGGAGACAACTGGTAAATGAGTTTGTGGGCGAATAGATGATATACTGGTGGTAAAAGGGCAATGGTAGACAGATTGGAAGAAGATTGATTGACTAGAGCTTCTTNCTTAGAGGGAGATTCTGAACTATTTCAGGTTGGCAGAGTCTTAATTCAGGAAAGGAATGGAGACAACTGGTAAATGAGTTTGTGGGCGAATAGATGATATACTGGTGGTAAAAGGGCAATGGTAGACAGATTGGAAGAAGATTGATTGACTAGAGGTTCTTAGAAAAAAATGGTAAGAGCCATGGCAGATTAATTACTGTTTTCTCACACCCTTTTTCATTCTCAAGGAGCCATTTGTTTGTCTGCCATTTTCATTACACTTCCTACCTTTCTTTGGGAAGAGAAAGAAGAAAAAGTAAAGGCAGGAACTTATAATGTCTGTTTGAAAAATAAGCGCGTGTGTGATTTAATAATCTATTTTAATGTCGTATATGTTCCAGAGGCAGGGAGGAACAGCGCAGTCCATGGGAACAAGTGTGATTTACAGCCAACATGGGGTCATGTCTCCTGAGGGTTCTATTACACTCAGAGAACAATTAAGATGCTTTAAAGATTGCCTGGCTCTTTATTCTTCCAGTAAATTGCTGAAAGGTTCATATAATGCTGAAAGCAGTTGAATAGGCATTTTCAGCTTTCTAAGTGTATTTTTCTTTTTTTATTTTCCCTTAGTGGAGGACTGAAGACTGGGAGAAGCCATGGGTCCAAAATATAATGACAGAAGGAAAGAAAGGGTTTATAAATACCAACTGAGTGGTAGATAACATCAGTGTATTTTAAATAGATAACGTATGGTCTGAGAGGTAGCCTTTACAATTTCAAGGCAAGTTACATCGCTGAACTTGGTTCCTTACATATTTTCCTTTGCATTATTTGTATTGAAAGGAATGTGGTTAATGCTTTAAAGCAGATACCCAGCTTTTCCTTCAGTTCTGTCTTTCGTACCCAGAAGTTCATGTACTATGTTATTCTGAAAGAACTTTAACGTACTGTTTCTCTTTAAAAGAGGTATTCAAGAGAGCTTTAACCACAAAGGCACCTGGATGTGTGGATTCTGTTATTTACTGCATTTTTTCTTCATTGGGCAGCTTGCATTCTTATCCCTTATTTCTCATCCATGGCTTGCATTTGAGAACTAGAAGAACAAGATGAAAGAACAATATGGAATTGTTATAAAGCAGTTCACCATTGACTTTTCATATGAACTGAACCTTGGCTGAGTTTCCTTTTGTGATTTTTCTATTTGAGAAATGTTACGTTTTTTTCTCTCAGAGATTGTGTGTATCTTCTTGTTTATGCAAACACTTCTTCAAATGTTAAATGTCACTGTGAAAGTACAGTACATATATGTGTACATATTTTCCTTATTGAAAGTCCTGAAACAAGATTTGATTAGTCCTTTTTTACTGTGGTCTACTGTCCAAAGCCTAATCCAAATAAATTGTTAGATATTCAGGTTAATTTTAAATGCAGCACACTTCTGTAACAGATCAAAAGATGCTGTGGAGGACTGGCCTTCTGTGGAAAAGACCTTAAACACCTTAGAACCCACATTGCCATATTTATGGTGGCCTTTTATATTACCTCATGTAGACATAGGAATGGAAAGTCTGAAGCCAGATAAGATGAGAAATAAAGTTCTCAAAAATGAAAACTTTTGAGATCAAAATAAAATTAAATAAGGAGTAAGAACAGAAATATAAAAAGCATTCTCAATTTTAATGAAAAAATGTGGATTTGTCGATCAAAAGTTTTCCTTCAACAATTCCAGTAATAATTTTGTTTTGATTTTTTATTCTTCCAAATTATTGATTATTTTATTCTTCCAAAACAGATGGAAGATTTTGACAACAATTGTACTTTTTTTTCTAACTTTGAGGTTAAAATGATTCAAGAATTATTCCTCACAAATCCCTTCATTTTCCACAAAACCTCTATAGAAATAGCACAGAGGAGTATATCTCCTCTGAGACATTCTTAGACCAGCATGCAGGTAAAAATTATAATTCTGGAAAGGTGATATAGAGCATTTCTGGGCCATTTTCTAAAAATCTGGACCATGACCTTCAAATTTTCACCATTTTACCACTGTGCTATGCAACCCCAAACAGGTTCTTATGTTGTCCACAAGACTGTAGTATCTGAAAGTCCCAGAGCGGTGCATTAAGCAACATGACTGACATTGTCACATGTGGTTTGTTCTTCCATTCTCTCCCTTAGGGGAGAAACAGGGTGTGCTGTTTTGTTTTGGTGTGTCATTTTCACACATCCATCATCATGTAATACTCCTCCTTCTATTAGCTAATGCAGCAGCAGTAGCTTTTGTCCTGGGAGAAACAAACTTCCCATGAAACTGGTACAGCTCCTGAAAGGAACCCTTAAAACAGATCACCTTCATTATCACACTCTCCAGTCATGCTTGTCTCAGCAGGACCCCTCTGTCAGCAGGCAATAATATTGAAGTCATGCCAGAATCTGGCATATTCGTGTGGACTGGTTTTGCAGTGCTGAAAGCCACCAGGCTAATCTACTATATGCCTATGAGAATTCACCATAGAGATGGTCATACAAGATTTTTACTGGTGGCCTTGCGCCTTTATTGCTAATGAATTGGCTAAATAATAAAAGAAGCAGCCCTTCTACCCCTACAGCTGCAGTTGTGGCAGCAGCATTATTGAAACTGCCCAAGACTGCATCTCATTTGGCGTTGAAGGAATACCACTGCTATTCATCTAGGTCACAGGTACACATACATTTTCCAATCAAGACAGTGTTTGGCCTGGCCTGTAAAATAATTATTGACCCTTAGGGAAGAAAAGAGAGAAAGAGGCCTTGCTGGGTTGTTTGTATTTCTTCACGATCATAAAATCATAGAATAGTTAGGGTTGAAAAGGACCCTAAGATCATCTAATTTCTACTCCCTGCCATGGGCACCCAAAGTTCTGTCCAACCTGGCCTTGAGCACTGACAGGAATGGAGCATTCACCACTTCTTTGGGCGACCTGTTCCAGTGCCTCACCACCCTCACATTAAAGAGCCTCTTCCTTATATCTAACCTGACCTTCCCCTGTTTAAGATTAAACCCATTATCCCTTGCTGTAGTCCCTTATGAAGGCTCCTTCTCCAGCATCCTTGTAGGCTTCCTTCAGATACTGGAAGGCTGCTATGAGGTCTCCACACAGACTTCTTTTCTCCAGGCTGAACAGCCCTAGCTTTCTTAGTCTGTCTTCATGCAGGAGGTGCTTTAGCCCCCTCATGGTCCTCCTTTGGCATATATATATACACACACACATATACATATAAATTACCGGTGACTTCCTTTCTCTGGAAAAGGAACTAATGAAACTAGTTCTTGTCTGAGTTTTCCACACTGCAATAACAGTATGTATACTTTTTTTCTTTCCCTTTAATTTTCCTTAAATGCTTCCTCCTCATTAGGACAGAGACACAAATAGAGCATTACCTTACTCAGTATTCTCCCTTACATTAGTGGCACTGGTCATGGATTAGAGGTGTTATTTATTGTGACTATTACAATAGCTGGTTTGCTTTCTCCACCAACATCCCATTTAGACTCATCAGACATACATGGAGTGAAAGATCTTACCTGTTTGCAAGCAAGGAATGAGACTGGAAGCAGAGAGGCAAAGAAGTCAAGTGATTTCCTAAGGAGACCAAGAAGGTCAATGGAAAGCTTGAGGTGGAGTCCAGATCTTCTCTTGGTCAGGTTGTTGTCCTGTGTAATAAAGCAAAACAAAGAGATCAAATCTGAACCTCAGAGAGATGTGGAAAATGAGGAGGGAGAGAAACAAAACATGGTGCATGGTATTTTCAAATTCAAACAACTGTACATAACTGTGCTTGTAGTTTCTTAAGAAGGTGACACAGGTAAGCAGGACAGCTCTGAGTTAAGCAAAATGCCCATGTCAAAACTCTCAAACTGCACAAACCTGGCCTCACTTCAGGTTTTGCTATCATCTCAGACTCAGCTTGGATCACTAGAGGGTTCTTACTGTTTCTTGTCTTAGATGCAGCCAGGGCACAATTTCTCAGAAAACTGCACACAGCATGCTTAATTTTAGTAGAAAAATCGTGTTAACTGTGTTCTGAGAAAGTGCTTGTAAACAGCAAAATTTCTGTGTTTAGAAATGACAATATTGAGTAGAAATGAAGCAAAAAAGAGAGGTGATTAATGCAGTAAATGTCTAGAGGCTATTCAGGGCAAATAGATGAGGCGGTAAGAAATAGATCGAGCTTTTCCTTGTAAAACCAGGCTACCTTGCTACTGGAGGGACTGCAGTGTTGTCGGAGGTGTTTTGACCAAATATCTGATCTGTCATGTGAGGAGTGAAGAATGCTGGAGTCAAGCTCAGCAAACCATGTATCAGCCTTCCAGTGCCTGTTGCTGCTTGCACCTGGGACTTTGCCAAGGAAGAAAGAAATGAAAACATCTTCCCTTGTTATGGGCATGTCATAAATGAGGGAACCTTGCTCTGGGTGTGGTTAGGAGAAGACTTGCAGTTGCCCTTTGTGAAACAGCATTTGGAACATGCAAAGTGCATACTGGTTTCAGGATGTTGTGGTTCATGGCTGAAGGGAAATCTTAGGAAGTTCAGCTGGCAGAATGAGTACCTCTGGGATGAAAGTGGGATGGGATTTCTTTTCCTGCTTGTCGGTGAAAAGCAGTTTGAGTTTGAAATGAGTAGTTGTTGCAATGATTAGTTTGCATGCTTCTGCTCCTACGTTTTGGCAATGAGATATTCGCTTTAGTCAGTGGTGTCTGTATGGTAGCATTAGTGTGTGCTCAGCACCTGTTCAGTTTTACAGAATATCTGGACTGGCATCTGAGGTAACTCTAAGAAACTTTTTTAGCAGAGAAAAGGGTGAGGCAGGCTGAACTAAGCTTGTCCCAACTGACTTCCTTTGAACCCAGCTAGATTTCATCCACAGACATATTTGTAATAAAGGGCAGTGCTCTGACCACTGAACCCGCAGTCCCTGTCCTTGGTCCCTGTCCTTGGCTCCTCTTCTATGCTCAAATTAAAAGAAGGGAAAGAAGCGGGGTAAAGGGAGAAGAAAGGGAAGAAACCTAAATATAAGTTTCCAGTGCAGTGTTATGGCCAAAAAGTCTAAGGTGATACTCTGATCTATAAACAAGAGACTATGGAGAGGGAAATCTTGGCCTGTCTGAGGTCAGAGACAAATTTGCAATGACTGCAATGGGATTTGTGATTTTTCCCTCTCTGCCCCCAGTGCACTGATGCAGTCTTTAGGACAGAATAAAGGGGAATTCTCAAATCAGATATTCCTAGTTATACTCAAATAAAGGCACACTAAATTCCTTGCAGTACTTCTGGCTGGGAGGAAAGAAACCAAACCCCAGGACACCACACTGACTGTATTTTCAAAATGACAGCCTCATAGCAGGAAAGTCCCTGATTTTTTTCCCCCAATTTTTAGGAAGGATGACAGGATTGCTGGGGAAGGCTGCGGTGGGGCATTGCTTGCATGCATCAAGAAATAAGCTTCTTGTGTCCATTTTATTTGTTTAGGAATTTATTTCTGCAATTCCAGTCCTAAGAGATTGAAGTGAATGGAGTTTTGTGGTTGTGACTTCCATGAGAGCAAGTTTAGTTTTGGACTATGTTAAAGCTGATTTAAGGAAAAATAATCTTCCTAACCCTGGACCACCACATGTTCATGGTATATAATGCACAAAATGGTGTGTTTAGCACCTTTACTCAAGAAATAGTAGCAGTGTATACTGGAACATTTTACAGCTGCTAACATAATTATTTTTAACTGTAGTAAATTTGCTTGCTAAAATGGGGTTGTTTAGAACTGTTTTAGTGGCAGAAATGAGGACAATATGAATATATGTTAGCTATTAAAAAGCATGATTTCTTTAAAATAACAAAGCAGAAGAAGTTAATATTTAAATTATTTTATTTTGTCAAAAAATTGCATGTGATTTTTCTTTTTCTTTTTTTTTGTCTGTAAAACACAAGGCATCTGCAAAGTCTGACAGTAAACCAGATATCATTTCTCATATATTTTAATTGGATTCAGTGCTGTTGATTTAAAGTAGTGTGGGTTTTTTTTTTGTCCCATTAAAAGATGAAAAAGACCAAGAAAGCTGCCTCTCTACTTTCAAATAAATACTTCCTGGACATGCCTTCTTAGGTGGAGCAGCACAGGGAAATAAAAATGATTTAACTGAGATTTCAGAGCCAGAAAAATCTTTCCTGCAATTTAGCATTGCCCTGCAATAGGTAAGCACACCATTAAAGTTTTGGGGACAAGTATGAGTTTCACTGTCAATTGCAGAGTTTTTCAGATGACAGATCTGACCTCCCCAGTGCAACAGAACCAAGCAGTGCCTGGTAAGGACTTTCAGGCAGGATACCAGTGCTGTGGTCCATCCTGAGTACTGCCATCATAAGATCTGGCATATAGGCTGCCTTCCTGACTGGGGTGTAGGAAGGATGGATTGTAACAAGGGGAAGATGTACGAAGCTTTACCTGTCCTTCAGCCAGTTTTGTGAGTAAAGAAATCAAAGAAGGACTGATTAGTGGCTGAGTCAAAGAAGAGAATCCCTAAACCAGATTTGTGGCTGCACAAATGCCTTTTTGTAAAATATAAAAAAGAAAAAAAGTAGCCTTTTTGATTTGTTTCTCCCCATCATTCATTTTCAGTCCTGGAAAGGGTGAACACTGAAACAGGGCTGTGCTTGGGTACTGGAAGGTCAGATTTCACTTACAGTTTTCTGACAATGTTTTACAGCCAGACATGCATACCATATGCCCATTTACCAAACCTCATAGGTACAATCAGCTCTGAACCAAATGGTGTATGCTTGAAGTTTTGCATGTCATGCTCAGGCAAATAATCTCTGCAGGGAAAGGTGTTGAGAGGCACCACTGTGGTACACTATTCAGTTTCAGATAGTTCAAAACATCAGCAGAATAACCTCTCCGGTCTGCCTGCAGAAGAACAGTTGAAGGCCAGGTCTATATAGTCATACTTGACTCTATGGTTACTTAGGTATGGGAGGTTGGTGGGGGGTACAAACACAAGCCCTCGTTCTTGGTTCTTTTCCCTTAGGGCTGACCCAAGGTTTGCTGGAGTTGATGGAAATATTTTCACCAATGTGCATGAACTCTGGCTTAGGTCTTTCTATATCCACAGAGGCATGACACATTCTGAAAAGGTCAAAATCACACCCATCTACCCCATCTTTCTTAACAGCTTGCTGCATGGATCTGATGCATCAAAAGGCTATACACAGAAACCTCTTGCACTTATGACAGCAGTCTGTAAGTTTATCAAAGTTCCCAGCAGTGACATGGAGATGGAGTAGATGATTTAAACAGGATATCCCAGCCTTGATTTCACTTGTCCATTTGTATTCTGAAAGCTGTGAACTAAACTGTTAATAGCCAGAGGCCCGGTAACTAGGCAGGTCTGAAAGAAGCAGGTGTGGGTAAGCCTGCATGGGCAGACCGCAGATTTGACATCCAGGTTTTGATCAGATCTGAACAAGAATTTTAATGAATCAGCACAGGTATTTACCACCGTTGGACAGTTATACCAAACATGCTTGGGGCTGCTTAGTATCAAATAGGTATCTTCTAGGGAAAAATAAAGGGGGGGGGGACGACACACAAGAGAGGCACCAATTCTTCTTTTGAATCTCTGACAAATTAAAGCCCAAACTTCATTAAAGAATAAACCTCTGTTAAAATGTCTTCTTCAAGATAAGATACATGTAACTGAAGTACAGGATAATTTGTATTAATTACATTGAAACTCACCTACCAAATCCTGATACAGCTCACACAGAAGATATTAACAATATGGTTTTGCTATCAAAGAAAACTATGTTTTATACCATAGCTAATAATGAGAAACAGTATTACTAGTACTATTATTAGCAGATGTTATTTCTGTGTCTGTACCTGTGAAATATTAATTCTTGAGCTTCTGGCAAAATGGTAGTTTGGTGAAAAGCTGAGGTTAATTTGCTGAGCAGGTTCTTTAATCATCTTTTTGTAAAATCTTTTTTGCTTTTTCTTTCTTTTTGACTTCAACATAAATAGTTCTTGTAGAATCTGCTCCTGAGCAGAGCACTGTATTGCTAACAACAGCAACACTGATGAGACGATCATTTGTACATTATCTTCATTTGTATAGTTTTTACTTTACTCCTCCACTTATATGGAGTCTTATATGGAGCAGTCTTATTTTCCTAAGCATTTTATGAACATAAAAAAATCCCTCACACAATGATTTAACAGCCTTGACTTATATCTTATTTATCCACCTTAGGAATTTATGATGTGAAAGGTCTGCAGCAGCCCAGTCCACCTCCAGTTCAAATTGTCAATGAAATGCCTCTTAGCAAATGAGGCTCTGAATTTCTAGCAAGACATTGGGATGCTTCCTGTCCCTTTGGATGCTCTGTGGAGCATCAAAGCATTTTGCAGGAATACTGTGGTGGACATAATGAGGAATAAAGAAAAGGCAAGTCCAAGAAATGCTAAAGCTGATCATTTCCCCTATATTCTGAGGAGGGAAGTACCTCAAGAAGACCTCCTTCTGCATAGCCCAAGGTCCAGCCTTCTCCTTAGACTCTGCCCCCCTGTTTCCATTTGTAAGAGGTATTTCCTATACATTCACCTCCTTGGTGCAGAGCATAGTCCATAATAAGGGAGATGTAAAGCTCCTGGGATATGACGGTTTAGAGCAATTTTGCTGGTAATGGTCATGGATCTTGCGTCTTGAAATGTGTACTATGGACCTGACATACAAAAGGGCTGGGTCCTCTACGCTCCTCAGTTTGTGGTGAAGTACAGAGGAGAAACACAGGAGAAGTTAGATACAGCCAAATTTAACTTATATAGAACAAAACAATGAGGATGACATGACCAATATTCCTAATATCAGAATGGAGACACTGTGGTTTGCCCATTCAGAGTTAACTGGCAGTGTGTGGCTAACAGAGTTTGGAATAAGTGGGCAATGTAAAATATACATGATCTGTTGGTTTCTGTGCACAGCAATTTCTTTGATGTTTGGTGTAGTGTCTATTTATAAAATTAGTGCTTGCAGGCGGGATGACATGTGATTCCTTCACCCCCCCAGCATTTCAAGGATTTTGTTTCCTTATTAGATTTTCATAGAATCATAGAATCTTAGAATAGTTGGGGTTGGAAAGGACCTTAAGATCATCTAGTTCTTTTAAACTTAAGAGAAATACAAGAAGAAAACCCTAGTCCTCCTGGGCCAGTTCTAAAGATCCTTTGGGCATGTTTTTATGCTGCAGGTTGATCATACAGCTACAGTTTCTCTTCTGAATAAAATGTTTAGACTGTGTAACAAAGGAGACAAGAGACAATACTTTGAGTGTCACTGTCCCTGGACAGGAGATCTTTTAACCCTATGCATTGGACTGCCCTATATGATGATGTCAAGTGCCAGTATAAAATGTGTTTGTTATATGTCTATATTGCTGTACGTCTCACCAGTATCAGATGAGAAAAAAATTATGAGTGGCAGAGGAATTGTTCTGTGTAATAGTTAATAAGGAAAAAAAAAAAAGCAAGAGTTAATTAAACACCAACCATGACTTACCATTATTTTGAAGGAGACAGCACAACAGGAGAGTCAGGAAGAAAGAAGAATCAGGAAGAACTGAACTGGGAAAATATCTTTGCAGAAATTAATAAAAAATAAATAAAAGGGTTTTGATTATATCAAGGTGTGCTTAGAAAATAGCAACAACAGCACAAGGGGAAAAAATAGTTTTAAACAACAACATCATGGCAAGATACACACTTAAGAATACTTAGAGCTTGAAGATACAGCTCTTCTGGGAAATTATACACCGGTGTTACTGCCAATAATGCCCTCTTCTGGTGATGCTATTGCAACTAAGGTGGCGTGTCAGTCATCTCAGGACCCTGCATTTTCAATGTGCAGGGTGAATTCACTGTAGTCAGGGGGAGAGTTTTATCTGAGTTAAATGTCACACCCCCTTTTTCTTCTCCCCTCAGTTCCAAAGACTAGCTGTAGGTAAATAATTTTAATAAAGTAAGAGATACCACAGTACAGTTTTCTTTCCTTTCTTTCTCTTTTTTTTTTCCTTACCCCAAATAATGCTCTCTATGTCATCTGTATATTTATGATAGCTCAAAGACATGGGTGTGTGGATCTAATTAAAAATGTGAAAGGGTTTAGCAGCCTGCTGCTTCCCTGTGAGTCTCTTGTTGCCAACTCTTGGCAGCTCTGCTGTCACTGAGCCAAATGTTTAGTCTTCAGCTGAACTACTGCCAGTGAGCTGCGCTGCATTCTGGGACCATAGAGCCTCGAGGTACTGTGTTAAACTATCTCACATAAGGATGTGCAGTGAGCTGGACTTCATATTCAATCACCCAAAAGAAAAGTGAAGGCGAAAGCCCACTTTTGCCTGGTGAGCCTCAACAATGTCTAAGACACAGCAACCAATTCCTTCAAGATTTTGCATCAGGGACAGTAAATAGTTTCTTGAGGTGGATCAAGCCATACATTTGTTTAATGTGCCTATGCAGCAATAGCACTGGTTATATTTAGCAAATTTAGTTTAAATCTGTCTGCTCTGGGTACGGAATTAAAAAAAGAAATATTAAAAGCATGTCTTTCTGCAACGAGAGTCTGGCCTCCAAGCCAATGGCTTGTGCTAAATAAATATAGTCTGACTTAACTGCAATGCTCCTTAGCACATATAGAGCAGATTGGTCTAGAGTGAAAAAAAAAACAAACCAAAAAACCACAAAAAAACCAAGAAACCCACAAAAAAACAGATAAATTCCAGCCAGCACCAGGAAAGCTGCATTGATAGAAACATGCTTAGCACAGTTGCATTGCTTAATAAATTCAGGTATAATGTGGAGATAGATGGAGTTATAGGTTAAGCTGGCCTGTAGGCTTTGATCAGTGCTCCAACTCAGGGCTTAGGGTGTACTGGGAGAATTGTTAGGTCTCATGAGTCAATGATGGATTTCTAGCAGATCAGAATTAAATTCTCCTTTTAGCTGTTCTCCCTGCACTCTTTTCTGCAAGGGAAATTGCTTCTACTGATGACAAAGCTGTGTGTGTCTTCCTGTTATTTTCTTTCTCTGTTCTGTTTCTCCACTGTCCCATTTCTATCTTTTGTTTCCCTGCTCTTCTCACCTTCACACTGTTTTATTTCCTTTCCATCCCATCTTTCAGTTTTGCTCCTCTCCTAAAATTTTTTGTCTTGTTTGCCTGGATTTCACATCAACCTGTTTTTCATAACTTTTACTATCCTTCCTTTACGACAGCTTCCCTTCACTGTCATAATGTTCTACCTGGGAGAATGAATGAGCCACCTCTGATGTTAGTCCAGGGACTCAACAAACTGATTCTGCTGCACTTTATTTCTGGATATATTTTCTTTGCATGTTTCTGAAACCAGCACAGTGGTGAAATAATAACTAGGTGCTTCTGATTGAACTGTTTCTCCAACTTTTGACATTGGGTATTTAAGAATAAAGCTACAGAAAACGATTGTTGGCTTCGTATCAAGTACTTGTCTGCATTCATTCATAATGCTAACTACAGATTAGACACACAGCACTAAAGGGGCAAAGAGAGAGAGAAAAAAATAGACATTTACACTAATGATCACTCATTTTTTGTAAAATTGCATTTAAAGAAATAGAAGCAGTCACAAGTGTGCAACACACCTGAACTCCACCTCTTTGATCCTTCCTCTAGGGTCCTTTTTGTTGCAGTGGGCCAGCCCTGGGAAGGAGGCAGGACACAGAAGCCGCTTGGCATCCAGCCCAGTCTTTGTGGGCCACTGGAGAGATGGATAGCTAGGTGCAGAAGTGCCCTGAGGCAGGTGTTAAAATGTTGTTCTTAGTTCCTTGGTGGTAATCATTGCAAAACAATCCTGTCTGCTCTATTCGTATCAACAAGCTGCTTTCCCTGGCTCGTTGCTAAGAGACAGGACTGTTGCTTACAAGTTGCTTAGTGCCTTAGACTTTCATAATTTATAATTTATTATCTTAGCATAAAAAATTGTGGTTTTTTCTTTTAATTTTGTTTTTCCACCAACACAATAATTGTCACGTAAAACAAAGGTCGTGTATCTACCAGAGTAGCAGTTGCTCTTATAATATACTTTGCTTTTGTATGGTTTAGGATTCTGTGAAAAGAAAATGCTATTATAAACTGAAGATGAATATCATTTTTGTCCATTAACTTCTTGCATTATATGACTGGTTAGGTCAATGGATTCCCTCAAGATTTCTTCACTATTGAAAACATGTTTCTGTCCAACCAAGAAGGAAATGGATTGAAATAATTTCAATTATCACATGAAAGACATCGGCTCTTCTTGCTCTACACTTCAGCACCTAATAGTTTAACTCATCAGTCCTACTTTCATGAAGTTCAGTGATAGAGATGTTTAACCAATGGCAGAAATTACTCTTGTGCATTCATCTAGCTTTGTGAATATACAAACCTTACCTTGCTAAAGTGTTTTGTACTTAACACTAGTTAAATCAGCTCAGTGAAGAGTAATGGCAAAGTGGAAATGAGAATAATTTGCAGACTTGTAAAGTTGCAAAATAACTCTGTCACAGTTCACCAATTTAAAGAAAAAAAGTGAAAAAGAAAAAATGAAGAACTTAGTATTATACACCCTCTTGGAAATTAAGGATATTGACCTCGGGTTAGGATTTACTTGACTGTTTAACAGAAGAGCTGTACATACAGCTGGTGTTGTGGTATTAAACTAAAGCATATTTAAGAGCTTTACCAATACACAACCATCAGCTACATTGCCATTGCAAATGCTTCAAAAAAATGAAAGCAAAGTTATTTTTCCACCCTGATTTCAGTGAGCTGTTTAAGCCAGTTAGAACCAAGAACAGCATCATACGCAGCTGTAGAAATGGTTATGGAAATGTCCTGATGTAAATAGTGCTTCCCCTGCAAGGCTTGTGAGGGAGTGTCTACTCAGGAAAATCAAGGTATGCTTTCCACCATAGCTGACATTTTCCATTCAGCAACACCAGTGAGGTTATGCATGCAAGCACAGGGCAATATAGCAAGGGTTAATGCATGTATCAGCACACCTTGTTGTCCTAGTTGGCTAATGTAAGTAAAATGTAAGCAAGAAAACATCTCCTATGGTAACATTTACATTTTGTGTCCCTCTCCAGCATCCTTATAGGTCCCCTTCCATTCTGGAAGGCTGCTATGGGGTCTCCATGCAGCCTTCTCTTCTCCAGGCTGAGGAGCCCCAACTTTCTCAGCCTGTCTTCGTATGAGAGATGCTCCAGTCCCTGATCATCCTTGTGGTCTCCTCTGGACTTGTTCCAACAGCTCCATGTCCTTTTTATGTTGAGGACACCAGAACTGCACACAATGCTCCAGGTGAGGTCTCACGAGAGCAGAGTAGAGGGGCAGGATCACCTCCTTTGCCCTGCTGGGCAGGCTCCTTTGAATGCAGCCCAGGATACGGTTGCTTTCTGGGCTGCAAGTACACACTGCAGCCGGCTCATGTTCATTTTCCCATCGACCACCACCCCCAAGTCCTTCTCCTCAGTGCTGCTCTGAATCTCTTCTCTGCCCAACCTGTAGCTGTGCCTGGGATTGCTCCCACCCAGGTGTAGGACCTTGCACTTGGCATGGTTGAACTTCATGAGGTTGGCATCAGCCCACCTCACAAGCGTGTCAAGGTCCCTCTGGATG
>NDXB01000125.1:31947-105959 GCA_002631895.1 Agapornis roseicollis
GCAAACTTGCTGAGGGCGCACTCAATCCCACTGTCCATGTCAGTGACAAAGATGTTGAACAAGACTGGCCCCAACACTGATCCCTGAGGGACACCGCTCGTCACTGGCCTCCAGCCAGACACTGAGCCATCGACCACAACTCTTTGCATGCAGCAATCCAGCCAGTTCTTTATCCACTGAGTGGTCCACCTATCAAATTGATGTCTCTCCAATGTAAAGACAAGGATGTTGTGTGGGACAGTGTCAAACGCTTTGCACAAGTCCAGGTAGATGATATCAACTGCTCTACCCCTGTCCATCAGTTCCGTAGCCCCATCATAGAAGGCCACCAAATTGGTCGGGCAGGATTTCCCCCTAGTGAAGCCATGCTGGCTGTCACCAAGCACCCCGTTGTTTTTCATGTGCCTTAGCATGCCTTCCAGGAGAATCTGCTCCAAGATTTTTCCAGGCACAGAGGTGANGTTCCGTAGCCCCATCATAGAAGGCCACCAAATTGGTCGGGCAGGATTTCCCCCTAGTGAAGCCATGCTGGCTGTCACCAAGCACCTTGTTGTTTTTCATGTGCCTTAGCATGCCTTCCAGGAGAATTTATCCTGTTTTGTCTGGCAGGGGTGGAGATGATAATTAAGTGGCAACAGCCACTCACAATTTCTTAGGTAGCATGAATTGGAAAATGTGTCAGCAATAATATGTCTAGAGGTGGTGACCTTCTGAAAGAGGCATTAAAACCTTTGAAGTAGGATTTTCTGGTTTTAAACTCTTGTGGCTATTGGGAAAAGAAACAGATTTATGGCTGACTGCTACTGTTTATGTTCTTGGGTGAGCAGCAAGCACCAAAGGTTTGGAAATCATTGTAAAAGCACAAAAGAAATAAACTGAAAAGAGTGTAGTGAAGTGTCAAGTCTACCATTTTAGTCCTTATGTTAAGTCTGGTGGGAGAAAGAATCAGAGATATGATCTTAGGACTAATTTTGCTGAAAGCCACATGTGAAAGCGTTCAGACGTTCTCGAGGGATTGTTATCAATTGTTCACTCAGGTATGTCGAGTTCATAATCTAATCTAGAGTTTCATTTCTGGAGCTCTGCCACAAATCTGATAAATTATTCTGTCATGCAAAATCAATGTGCATTCACCAGGTCAGATCTTGGGGTTCAAAAGGAAAGGCTGATGGATCATTATCTAGGTACAGTTCGTGCATTAATAGGTTCATTTGTATTTTATGAGGATGGTAACAACTGATGAAACAAGTCATATGAACATTTTAGATTAAACAACCAGCGGAAAGTGAAAATACCCTGGCTTTTCAACGGGTCAGTTTGAATATCCTTCAGATACTGATACTTTTTAAAAGCTTTTCTTTCCCCGCCACCTCTCACTTCCAACCTATCTCTTGCCCTGTTTGGACTAAAATCTCATTATAAACTAGAGAGAGGAAACTGGTCTGAAGGACTGTAGCACAAACATGCTGCTGCTTCAGGATGCCCTCCTAGCAGTTTGCAAACGAAATGTTTCTCTGTTGTTTTTAGATGCTCTGTTTTCAGAAGCAACTAGTAGTATTTATCTAAAGTCAATAAAAACCTTGATGAAAATCAAAATAGTTTATAAATGGAAGCATTTGGTTGAAGCTCTGTTTTAATCGATTAACAAAAAAACCCAAAAACCCTGAAACCACAGTTTCTTAATCACCAGATTAATTTTTCCTAGTGGTTACAGGAACTCTCCTGAGAAGATATATGGACCTTTGTTGCCCAGTGGGAATTCAGCATCTTGAATGTTCACACTCCTTTGCAGGGAAATGCCTGAAAAAAAGACAATGGAGAGCTCTTCACTGCTCCCCTCTCAGGCAAAATGCCCACTGAATTAAATGGGATTTTTTCATGAGTAAATCAAGCAGGATTTGGCTCTGGAAGTACATAACAAGATTGAACAGACTTGGTTCCCAATAATGGCGTCCTATTGTGCTGTGGTATGGTAGAACATGCAGTGCTGGAGTGCATTCTGTCAGTGCCTCCGACTTCCAGAGGATATTGTAATATCTCATTATTGTACACTAGAAGAAAGGGATCTGGTAGAATTAGGACTGGAGATTATTGTAGGGGCTTTCAGTAGTACAAGAAAAGTGAAGAAATGTAGCCATTATGAATACAGGATATTAATAGCTTACATTTGTTCCGTGAACTGTCTTTAATTCCCAGCAAGTTGAGGCAGATGACATGTTCCACAGTGGTGCCTAGTGGCTCCATTCTAATTTACAGATACATTACCAAAAGTCTGACTAAAAAGGCCCAGCTTGCACGTTGTTGATTGTCTCTTCTCCCTGAGTTCACTGGCTCGACAAAGCTGGCGTCGTGTGTTGGATTTAGGAAGTGAGGCATCTGAAACAGGCCTTTACAAACACTCTGAGGTCCTGGCTTAGGCAGCAGGGTAAAGCCTGGTGTATTCCCTGGCTCAGCACTGCACGTTCCCATCAGCAGATACTGGACACATCTATTGCAGAATGGTGCAGTCCAAGGGTGATCCAAGCACGGGTGACCCATAAATCCTCTGTTCCTTGCAGCCTTCAACCTCCAAACCATTTCTGGAAGGGCACCAGAGCTGATATAGCTGCTGTGAGCCACAGGTTATGTATGCTATATGAAGGAGCCCTGCACATTCATAGAGCAGGCTGTGGTGTGCCTTGGGCCCATGCCAGGAAGTAGATCAGGCCATGCTTTCTCCTGGGTATCTCTCAGACCTTCTGCTTGGTCAAAGGTTTTTGTCAGTGTGATAAAATTAGAAGGTGAATATGAACAGCAGCTGGACCTTGAGTGAAAAATATTTTCTCAGAATTTGGTTTAAACGTGCCCAATTTGCACCTACAAGCACACAAGTCTTGCTTGCTTATATAAATTCTAGACTGAATCATTCACAGATCCTGGGTATTGTGCAGCCAATTTGCTCTAGACTTCTGAGAGATACTTACTGAAAAATAAGTGTGTCTGGCTCTGCTAGGTCACCCTGGTACAAATGGGAATAGGTGCCAGATTTGGGGACATCTCTGGAAGGTATTAGGTGTGCCCCTGAGCCCAGCTCAGCTGTGGCCATCCTCACCTTTGATCCTGACTATTTGAAGAAGGTGACACAGGCAGAGGAGTTGCACCAGCCCTCAGAAAGCTGGAACGTGCCTGGAAGAAATATCTCTAAATGCTGTAGACTGAGGGAATCTATCTGATTTTTATGTCGTCCTGGTACAAACAAAAATCAGCGATTGCCAGTTGATACAGCTGTTGCTGTTCTCTGCTCCAAAAGAATTCCATTTGTAAGTCCTTTGACACACTCCGAGACTTTTTTCTGAAAAACACTCTGAAAAGTAATTTATACAGAGTTTATATGGTGTATATGGGATGTGTACATGCGTGTGTACACACACACACTGATAAAATATTGGTAAGCTGAAAAGTGGAAAGTACCAAGTATGCAGTGATAACCACAAGGGCCTATATGACTTTGTGGTATCATTTTAAAAGTTTACGGAGTCTCTGAGACTGTCAGTGGTACCTGGAAGGCATAACATGGACTTTTATTTAACACAGACCTGTCTCTGATGAGCATTATTAATTGATATTTATAGAGAAGTGCATTAAGAGTTATCTGTGTATGGGCAATGCTATAAAGCCATAAATATATTTAGCTAGTTTTTATAGTTCCTTAAGATCAGTCACCAGAGACAGAGAATAATATATATTTGATATGAATAACATCTGTATTTGTGTCTAAATAGAAGAGGAAATGCATCTGCCTTCAGCAGAACTTTCTTTTTTAATGTTTCAGCCTGCAAGAAATGCACATTAATAGCAGCTTCTTCCCTGAGGAAGGTTTTGAACTAGAGTACTTGAGAAGAAACTTACAACAGAGCAGCCTAAAGTGCCACCCAGTCCCTTTTAATTAGCACATATAAGTCCCCCTACATCCAAGATATGATTGAGAATTTCTGCCATTTCATTTTAATACCAGTGTTATATGCTAACGTTTGTCAGACTAAGCTAAAAAGCCACTTCTTTTTATGTTGTTTCCCACATGCAGAGCAGACCTCTTACATTTTTGTTGGCTGCTAACGTACTAAGCGTTTTTTGGCAGCGTGCGGTTCTGGATTGAAGCCATGCATGCAAGTCTTCCACAGTAAGTATGGCCCAAAGGATTAAAGATCAATGGATTTAGTTATCTGGTGAAGTTCCCCTGCCTCTCTGGTGCTATTAAAAGGTTTTGCTATTGTAACGAGCACCAGAACTTTTCATTTTAAACTTGCCCAACTGAGGCTTCCAGTTAGACTGCAGAGCATAAGAAAGTTACTGGACTTCTGTAGGCAGCCTTACTGTGATGCCACTGAAATGCAAGTCCAAGAAAAAACCCAAGCAGATATTACATATGTTTGAAGACAAAAAATTCTGCATAAAGGGAGGGTGAAAATCCCCAGCATTGCAGTGTGTTTTCTCAGTGTAATCAAAGGATGCTGCCTTAGAGAAAATTGCCTTCTAATTAGTTCATAATCAAATCCTGAGAAATGGGGTAGAGACTGAAAAACCCTGTTGTCTGAAGCACCGCAAGCTGGAGGGAAAGGAATCCTCGGTCCCTAGAGCTCAGGGGCGTCCAAACCACAAACCTGGCGCACGGCTGAGCTGCCACAGGCTGTTGGCTGAGGACTAGTGGACACTACCCATTGCTCCCCACTCCACCACTGGCTCCAGTGCTTTCGTGTGCTGTTCAAAGCCCCAAAATACCTACTTCCTCCTTCTTTCCTTTGTGAGTCAATGCAAACAGCTGCCACAGAGATTTTCTCTGCAGTGCACGTGTGGAGATTCATCCTGTGTTTGGCGTCCCCATGCAGCAGAAACATATNCTCCAGTGCTTTCGTGTGCTGTTCAAAGCTACTGGTTTGGGCCCCAAAATACCTACTTCCTCCTTCTTTCCTTTGTGAGTCAATGCAAACAGCTGCCACAGAGATTTTCTCTGCAGTGCACGTGTGGAGATTCATCCTGTGTTTGGCGTCCCCATGCAGCAGAAACATATCATAAAACCCTTCAGGATTTGGCCCATGCTGTGTGTGAATATCTTGGCTTTCAGGCTTGAGGGACTAAGCAGTTTTTTATTTTCTTTTTTTAACCATGGAACTTCCTGAGGAGAGAAAAAGCCTGAACCCAGCTGATTCGGTCTTGTCTTTTTCTTAGGTGAACAGAATGAACCATTCCAGGCATTTTCCTTCATAGTGGACTCTTGTTAGTAGGTAAAAATACAATTCGAGTTTGTGTCCACCCTGTCTTATAGGGAGTGGGAAAGCAGAACACCTCTGCACTTTCCCACTCTCTTTATCCACACCTCTGTACAGCTTCGGGCACTATTCCTCTACCTACTGAGCTCATAGGGCTAATCTTCCCAAGGAGGGAAATGAAAAAAAACATAGAAAATTAAACCTTCCTACCTTTGTATTAGCAAGCTGAAATTAATGATACATATTGCACCTTTGCAAGACTGGATGGTAAAAGCCAATAAAAGGTCTTTCAGTGAACAGGACAGATTCTAGCTTGAGCCATATGTCAACAGAGTATGAATTCTGTCTAGAAGCATTTTAATGTCCAGAGCTGGAGTCCACATTGCACTGTATATTTATGAAATTCTTTGCTGCTGAAGTACCAACACACATCAAAAGAACCCCAAATCTTACCAGGAGGACTCTCCCACCCCGTGTTTAAAGCAAAAATAACCTATATCAAACTACTGAGTTAACAACTGTTAACTCTGACTGAGTCTTACCAGGGGGACAGCCATGTTAGCTCAAACATTAGCATCTCTGCCACTCTAAACTAAAATAAAAGCCTGCCAAAGGGGTTTTCTAACATACAGTGGAAGAAGGCACCAGTCAAAGAGGTGATCTGGTTTTGATTTCAGGATTTTGTTGTCCATAAAAACTGCCCTCAATTGCCAGCTATCCAGAAAAGCTCTTCAAACACACTAAGTGTGCCCAGAGACAGACTATCAGGCTACCAGGCTCCCTAGAGAAGCCACATAGTTCTGTAGTGCAGAGAACAAATTGTAAATGTATTTTTCATAAGGGCAGCCAGATAAAATAAGAACTAATCCAAATACCAAAGTAAGTCCAAAACCTTTGTGAGAGCTCAGGTAAACACCGCCTAACTTACACATGTAAAGGATCATTCAGCACAAAAAAAATCCTCTAATTTTGCTGCTAATGTGAACTCCAAAAAATCCTGTCCTGCAAGCATCTGTCATGCTAGTTTGACACAGATATTTTGGAGCTTCCATTCACATGAGCTGTATTTTTAGAGTCATATCCAAACCGAGTTTATGAAGTCTCCACAGTTTTAGAGAGTCACCCTTCAGTGTTTTTTAAGTGCTACTAGATTTGCCATTTATCAATAAAAAACACACGTAGAAGTCTTCATATTAATTTTAATTTTTACACCTTTCTGAGGCTCTGAAAATTGTTGCACACATCCAGGGTGCTAAATTAGCTAGTTTTCCTGTAGCTACAGTGCATTAAAACAGTTCTCCTCATGACAGTCTCTGTTATTGCGGATGGTTTAAAGCCAGGAAGGCAAATGGGGATCTGAACTTTCTCAAAATTGGAACTGGTCTGTGTCTGAGGTTTATCCCAGTGCAGTATAGATGTAGGAGTCAGCCAAATACCTCACATCTGAATGCTATCTGCTTGGGGGAGCAAGTGTGCCCTGAAGTCTCTATTTCTGGCCACGACCCTTTCCCATTTGTGTTTCCATTTCCAAGGCAGCACCCAGCTCATTACACTGCTCCCATTGTAAGAACCTGCAGGTGTTTCCAGGTAGAGCTCATCTTGGTTTGTTTTTTTTTGCTTATTTGTTTGGTTTGAGTTCGGGTTTTGTTTGTTTGTTTCCCCTTTGTTTTGTTTTCTCTTTTACTTTGTCTCTATTTTAACAAAAATATCCTTTGTTTTAATAATCTTTCCACCCCCCTTTTGTTAGGTGGTCGGTTTCAGCCTGCCTAAGCAGGTTCACAGACACCTATATTTACTTTACTTTCTTTCTTTTTTTGTACTTGCCCTTTTCCTCTTGCTTGTACTGCAGTGATGTCAGAGTCCTAAACCATGCAAACAGGCTTAAGTGATGTGCAGCATTGTCAGGGCTTGCAGAGAGTGACAAACGAAAGCTAGTCAACGTCAGCCTGCCAACCACTTGCTCCAGAGCAGGTGCTGCTAGAGAAAGAGGCGCAGAATTAGGGCCACAACATAGAATCATAGAATAGTTAGGGTTGGAAAGGACCTTCAGATCATCCAGTTCCAACCCCCCTGCCATAAGCAGGGACACCTCACACTAAACCATGCCACCCAAGACCTTGTCCAACCTGGCCTTGAATACCGCCAGGGATGGAGCACTAACAACCTCCCTGACCAGAAGTGGGGTTGTTATATGATCTGTACAAGCATAAAGGTTTCCAGCTATTCCTCATTAGGGTGGGAGATTGTGTCTAAAGTATATAAAAATACAGCACATGTAGCATCATCTAAAGCAAATGATTTAGTAAAAAGGGGTTGTCTGGTCCTTAACTAAATGGCATCAACAACTTTAAGTTTTCTTTTGTTTCTTACTTATCAGTGGGGGTATTGCATTTAATTTAAAACATTTCCCAACAGCTTGGAAAGAAAACAAATCTAGAAGAAAATGTTTTCTTCCAGTAAGTTACTCATACTGATATTATTCTCTGTCTGTGTTTATATGTTAATGCAATCATACCTATGTCCTTCCCCTCATTTCTCAGCATGTCTTCTTTCACTACTCATCTTGTAGCACTCCCCAAAGGTTTGCCTGTATCAGTCCACAGTGACTGATTTACACACTAGAAAGTCTCTGAAAGCATAAAGATGCATCATGCATAGCACTGCCTCACTTTAGAGCAGGGACATGAACAAATTAATTCCCATGATATTTATGGGAACTTAAACACAGAGGGGCAGAGAATTAAAAACAGGGATGCTCTCTAGCAGGCAGGGAGACTGCTAGCTAGTATACTCCCTTGGATGAAATCTCACCAGGAAAGTGTTTGGAGCCTAACCCTAGACTTCACATGCCAAGTTCTTCAGCCTGGTGCCATTCTAGATGTACCAGTCCAATCTGTGGCAGTGCGTGACTCAGCCAGACCTCACACAGCTGAACTGAGCTTGGAAGCCTCTGCCTATGAATTCCTGGTTTAGACTTCACTTTCTCTGTCTGTTTTATATTAGCTCTGTGGGTTTTCAGGCTTTTATGGCAATCCTCTGACTGAAAATTGCTGCTGCCCAAGACAGCCTGACTGCCAACAAGGTTGCAAACACAGAAGATCTTTTTCAGTAATTGTTTGGGGCATGAAAAGTTGGTTATTTTCAAACTTTTCATTAAATGTACATTTCTGAAAGCTGAAACGTTAATTTCCATACATTTCTCTCTCTCTCTCTCTCCCCCTCTCACTTACTCTCCTTTTTAAGCTGACATCAAGAATTCAGGCACAGAGAGAGAGGGAGTGAGTACAAATGTATTTTTCATGTAACTACTGAAGTTGGGGAGCTTACATGAAGGAAAATCTGGGGCCGCTCTGTTTATTTTCTTACTCTTGGTTTGCTTAATTTCATGCCACTTAAAATTATATTTAATTGCAGCAGTTCTCTATTTCATTTTCAGTCACACTCCTTTCCCAGCATGTTCCCCAGGACACTGGAAGAAGAGAAGGGCTGTATCAGTTTGGAAAAATGAGAATATTTCTGCATGTGTGGACGCTTCTCAAGTGTGGGAGGAATATTTTACTGCCCACCCACCCATCACTCAAATGTCCTGGTCAGGTTACTGAAATAAATCAACCTTAAGAATAATTATCTGAAAAGAAGAATGCTTTTCCTGCCTCCAAAGCATATCTACTACCATAGAGGCTTTTTTACGTAGGTATCATAAACCCAAGCTGGTTTCAGAAAATAAACTGAGGAATGCCCAAGCTCTCTGAGGTGCTCACTTCTCAGTACTTGATTGATCTGAAGTTGCATTACTGGCAAATAAAACTACTCACGCAAAACCCTCATTCTGCTCTAGCGTCATCTGAAACAACAGCTTATACCAAATGAAACATTTGTACTCTGAAAGCCAAGGCCCCTACCTGCTGCCAGGTCCACCTGGTCTGGGGGAAAACACAGATTGAGATTTGATAAGAAGCTTCTTGCTGAGGTTCCTTGGCACTCACCAGCAGAACCTCTTGGACCACGTTCATTCTTACTTTCGTTTGCAAACTTAGTAAACAATCACATGGTGGAGCTTAATTTTCTTGAAAGTTCATGGCCAGCAAATTTCAAAGTAAGTCACATGCAGGCATTCACATGCATGAATAGTCCCATAGGAGATTGCTCATTCACCAAGGAGCAAAACAGTACCGTGTGACTTATGGAAGCACTCGTAACTCAGTTACACATCTTGAATACTGTATATGGAATATTTGGAGACAGCTGTTCATGGTTAACCCAGAAAGGTTTTAAAACATTGACATTCTTTCTTGTGGCCCTTGTTCAGTAAGGTACACAGGCATATGTGTAACTAAGCAAATAAATAGCAGAGCATGGTAAGAAAGCACAGTGTGAGAATAACTGAGAGGTTTTACTTCTCCTGTCAATGGATATTCCCTTTAAGTGGATAGATGGCAATAAATTTGGCTATAGAAAAGATATGAGTAAGGACAAAACACTATCATGGAAGTGGTGTGACCTGTTTATTGCTGGTCCTTAGAAATGTGAAAGTCACACAAGAATGAAAAACACATGGGTAACTTTGAAGGAAGTCCCATTTTAATATATTTTTTAACACCAAAACCTTTTGTTGCAAATAAGTTTTGCTTGTGGATTTTTCATGAGCAGAAAAAGAAGATATATTCATTGGATGATTTATGCATTTCAAATTATTTGCTCAGCTCACTGCAGAATGAATTGATACGCTGCAGAAATCCATATTGCATCTGTTTCACCTTCCTGTAGCTTTGAGGATACATGGCAAAACAGCTTTGCTTAATGCCATATTCATGCGTCCTGTGGGAGAAAATACATATTTTTTTGTTCTTTTTCTGCATCTGTGTATTCATTACACACAAACACAAACAGAAGCACTGAAATATGAAGAGATCCCCAAAAGCAAAGCAAGCTGAGTTGGGACATGTTTCTGAATTTGTTTGCAAACTCAAGACGGTGAACAAGTCTCAAAAAATAATACAGGTGAGACTGCAAAGTTTTGGGGAAATACTTTGAACACTTGTAAA
This sequence comes from Agapornis roseicollis, assembly GCA_002631895.1. Taxonomy (NCBI): domain Eukaryota; kingdom Metazoa; phylum Chordata; class Aves; order Psittaciformes; family Psittacidae; genus Agapornis; species Agapornis roseicollis. The sequence continues at coordinate 42,239 of NDXB01000125.1, forward strand.
CACGATGTGTGTAGGCAAATGTTTAACTTGCCTTTTTTACTTCTACAAATTATATTATGAAATCAGACATCTCTGACTTCTTTGGAATGTCAAATCAATGTATTCCTTCAAAACACATAATTGCAGGGAACTGCTCTGCTGCTCAGTTTCTATAGTTTTGATTGTTCCACTTTCAGACTGATAATGATCAGACACTTCAGTTGTTTTAGCAGTTCATTTACATAATATAGGTAGTTTGGGAAACATCACCCGCAGCCCCAAATATAGTGTGTTAGACACTGCAGAGTCTGAACAAAAAAGAAGCAAACACATTGAGTTCATGTAATTAGAGGACAGAGACAAGTCTTGTGCTTTCATTCACTGCCCTTTGATCACAAGGCCCGACATTTTAATCCATCCTAGGTAGAGTCATGGAAAATGCATTTGATCTGATATCTGTATCAGCACTACTTTAATGCACTTCTCTCTCAGATTCAGGATTGAAGCATCTAGATTTAAAATGTTCTTTTAGTGCCAAAAGAGATTGAATTTGACAGATTAGGATTTATGAGTACTGCTAACATGTAGCAGAGGTCACTTGGTATGGTCACTTGTCTATCGTTCCTATGAGAGAATGCATTGTAGTGGTTTGGAAGTAGCAATATGGAAGATATAGTGTGTGTCTTGTTACCACACACATAATTGGGATCTTAATGAGAAGCTTTATATTAACATCATATTAGAGTTAGTGACCTAGAGTGATACAAAGTCAATGAACCCATTACGTTGTGTGCCATACTGTACAAAGTCCCACTGAAAGCCACAGAATATTGAAGGGCCATCCATATGATACCCTCAGGGTCTATTTTCCCTTCAATGCATATGTATAACTCTCATTAATGTTAATAGAAGTTACATCTGAATAGCTAGGGGAGAACAGACCCTCTTTTTAATATGAAAGTGTACTTGGAGGTGATTCCACAGGAGCTTTGGTATCCAAAACAATGTCAATGATGTTATTACTAATCAATAGGTGAGCAGCAAGGCAAATCAATGGGACAGTATGGACTGTGTGCCCAAAATACACGGGGCACACAATGTTCCCCCCCTACAATACCTATGGTATATTTTAAAATGGAGGCAACCTAAGCTAAACCTGTCATATTCCTTATTAATCTCTTCCTATTATGTAATAGGCTCAGGAAGTTATCCCCATTTTACAGAAGAGAAACTGTCTCACCTAACTTTCATAATCTAAAGATCAGTTTAATCTACTTTTCTAGACTCTTTTTATGATTCTCAGGGACCATCAGCCACCTACACCGGGTAATTGATTCTGGTTCTGTTCAGACAAGGTGATTCTTCCTTTAGGGGTGCAGATTTCCCTTTGCTGACTGCATGGGAAGTATAGACTTGGGTGACTCACATTACATGAGGTGACTGCAACCACCTCAGGGTCACAGAGTATGTATGTAGCTGCATGAAGTCTTGAACTTTGGTTTTTAAGGGTCAGCCCAGCTGCTCTAGTCACTGTAGGGGTTTTCTTTCTTGATAAGGATTCTAGATCCCTGAAAATCTTCCTGTCTTTGAAATAGTAGTGTTTGCATTAAAATAACCACTGATATTCAGCAGGTTTTCTCTGGAGAGCAGCATATTTTCTGTGAAACTGTAGGCATATCTTCAGAGGCACTGCCTAGCACATGTAGTATTATAATCATTCTCTGTATGCATACTATGAAGCAATGCTTTAGATTTTTTTTGACTAAAGAGTATAAGTCTGAAACTCCTACAGTTCTCAGCACTGTCCTAAAAGGGTCCCACTGAAACCCCTGAGCAGACCCTCTTTGATCTCCAAGCAGCAGCAAGAGCAGGCCACTCTGATAGCAGAGGGGAATTGGGAGCTGGGACCTGATTCAAGACAGGTGGGGTAGCAGCCTCATCAATGTGGGGGGCAGTCCTACAGCACCCAAGCAGGAACGGCTTCAAGTAAGGTTACTGGGTCCAACTATAGTCCGGTAATCTTCCTCAAGTCCCTGTAGTGAGGCAGGTCCAAAGTCAAGCCAGAAAGTCAAATCAATATAGCTCAAGAAGGAGCCAAAGGTGAGGGCCTGAGCTTAAAGGCAGTTCTCAAGTAAGGAGGAACTGGCCTCCACTGACAGCAGAACAGACATCTGCACCATATCTACACTGATCCTGAGACTAGGCAATCAAACTCCCAGGTAGAGTGAGGACCTGCAATAGCACTCAGGACCCTGAGTGCTATTGCAGGTCAGGACCCTGCAATATTGAGCACCCAGGACCCTGTTATATTGAGCACTAAGGACCCTGCAATAGTACAATAGGAGTGGAGTGTAATAGCACTTAGAACCCTGATAGCTATTGCTTCAAAGTGGAAACTTCTAACTTAAATTTCTAAAGTGTTCATTCTGTTCCAATTGGCTTTGCATTTGAAATGAATTGTTCAAAGTAATTCTAAATTTTTTTAAGAAGAGGTGGGTTGTATCTCTTACTGTAGCTACAGGACAGCCTTATGAAGTGTGCATCATCCAAGGTCTTTTTGAATCTCAGTGAGCACGAGTCAAGCAAGCCCTGGATCCCCAAAGCTTTAAGCTATAGCTCTCTTCTGCTAACACCTAGGCTGGCAATGAACCACTGTATATTGTGTCATTAGACCACCTTGGAGCTAGGACAGATGCAAGGATAGATTAGAATTAGTGAAGGATGACAGAGTAGGAAGGTACTCTATTGTCATGCGTTCTCCTTACCTCACCAAGGTATCTGCCTACAATCACTTCGTTTAAGTATCTTCCCATCCCTCAGGCAATGATTTATCTGTGATTACTCTATGACCATTTTATCTTTTATCAGACCACTCTCTGACTCATCTACCCTGTTCTGTGCCCAGAAGCATGTTCCCAGGAAGTGGGGACTAATCATCAGCTTCAGCACACCTAGGTTCAAAGGAACGGTTAACACCCCTGGGTGAGATCCTCTCACTGCTTCGTGTAGCCCCTGTGCATGAGAGCAGCCATCAAGTCTGCCACTGTTGTCAGACTGAACCCCTACACAATAAATAGTCACTACAATCTCTAACATGGCCGTGAGGACTAAATAAGTTGTTACCTCATTTTCACACTACACCTTTACTTTTTCTAGTGCAAATACAAATATTCGTGAAAATGCAGTCTATTTATCCAACAGAGGACAATGGCTATGACGAGGGATTAAAACCCTAGAAACAAGAATTTCCACTACAGTTAAAAAAAGAAATCTGTGGTTTGGAGTTTTTCAGTGTTTCATGTAATCACAGTTCTAGTGCTTGTACTGAAAAACATATGCAAGACTGAAATCTTTTTGAACAAAAAAGAGTTGAGAAGGAAAAGGACTATGTGTGTATAGGTATCTGTGCACAGTCATACCTAAATTGGGCAGTGTGTGTTTGTAGATATGTCCTTCTATCTCTTAGTATGACTATACATTTAGATACATGCAGCCAGTGTGTGTATATACTACATTTAGTTAAAAAATAAAGACTTCTATTCATATCTGCCTTGATAAATGCATAAATGTACAGACAGTTTCTTGGCCACAACTACTGCATGCTTGACAGATATGGTCACCTCATACCAGACCTCACCTAGACCTGGGGCAAAGACAAATCCAGTTTGATTGATTGGGATATTGTGTATTCATTCATTAGTCCAGGCTTTGGCAGACAAGACCTGGCAGGTATCTTCTTGTAAGCAGACGGCTTTCCTGGTGTGGTCTTGGCTTTTCTGGCAGCTTAGCTGTGAAATTTTATACACTTCTGTGGCGGGGATTAAGGCTATCAGGACTCCAAGATTTCTCATATATTAGACAACATATGCAGACTGAACTCTTGTGCTATATTCCATGTCCCTAAGAAAATGAAGTCTGCAGTGCTGCTTCTGGGATTTCCTATGTAGGGTGGGCCTGAGGCCCATTTTTCAGTCTCTTTTTATAAAGAAATTTGCAGCAAGTTTCATATAAGTATCTCTTCCAATCGATTTTAGCACAGTCTCCCAAACCTAAACTGTTTTAATATTCTCTCCAGAGAGAGAATTAAAATGAAAAAGAGAACCAAAAGAGATAACCTGAAACCAACTCAAAACTTTCAATGGTAATGCCTGGTTTATAAGTCAATTATGTGTCAGAAGTACAAGTTTTCAGGCTTTAGAGGTATCTCATCCTTAAGGTTAGTATTAAGATGTGTAAGCTGAAATACTTTGGCTACTGAAGCAGGCAGCAGAGGAAAGCACAGCTCATGCTGGCCATTTAAATTCATTTTTAATTCATTATTTTCCCTAGATCATAAATCCACCACTTTGTAAACTCACCAGCAAAAATGTAAATTTTATCACACTGCAAAGGACAGGATTTGTTCAAAGTGGGCAAAGTTCATTAGCTAAAAAGGGCCAATGAGACCAAATTATGTGTCTCAACTCATATTCAGAAAACACATTCTGTAGTACTTAGCTGTGAAAAAATACATTCACATTCACTAGAAGTCTCTTTATGTATTGCCAGAGTGGAATAAAATGCCTTATTATAAGTAAGAATCAGGCCCAGAGTTTTGAGGTGGGTTTCTATAGGTATAAATTTCTGATGTGTGAAGGGTAATAAATTTGATCCTTCCTTTTGAAGAAACAGTTAGTAAAAATTATGCATTTACACTTTCATAGTGTTCAGATATATTAGGCTTTGAGAAGGAAAGCAAAGCATGTAAATACTGCTGAGCTGCTTCTTTTTTTATTATTCAGTCAATATGTAGTCTTTGTTTTTAATTAAATAAAGCTGACAATATTAAAGTCGCTTCACTCCCACCCATCCAGTGCCAGAACAGAACTAAGCACAGTTTTAGGCTTTGAACCTGGAAAAGCTTAGATTCATGCTTGACTTGATGAATATGATTTGTCCCATTGTCTTCAGTGGTTTGTCTTTAATACACCTTCTCATTCTGCAAGGGGTTAAGCAGGTCTGTAAGTAATTACAAGCACAAAAAATGAATACATTTATTGAGGTCACTATGACATGGCAGAGGAGAGAGATCAATATTCTTTTGAGGAGACTCAGTTGTATTATTATTAAATAATTAAAAATTGCTAAATGATTCATGCTTTGTTTTCCTTTATAAATTCAATGTTTAACAGATAGGATTTTCTGTTACTTGATTAAAGATAACTACATTTCCTGTGAGACTATAACTAAAATTATATTGTAGTTTTATCAAATAAAAGATTTTGTAAAATAGACCTTTTGGAACTGAACGTACCTGATTTCTATCAATGGGATGTTTATTCATCTTTTTTCCTCTAGTAGAGTGGATGAATAATCTTCCCACTGTACTAGCAGTGGCTGTTCTATAGCTACATACCATTTTGTTTAAGTAACTTCTGATGTATGATTTGTTACATGATATTCTTTTTTCTGGGTTTTTGTTTGTTTTTTTTTTTTGTTTTGGGTTTTTTTGGTGGGTTTTTTTGTGTGTTTTTTTGTTTTTTTTTTTTTTTTTTTTTTGGGTTTTTTGGTGGGTTTTTTTTTGTTTTTTTTTTTTTGTTTTGGGTTTTTTTGGTGGGTTTTTTTGTGTGTTTTTTTGTTTTTTTTTTTTTTTTTTTTTTGGGTTTTTTGGTGGGTTTTTTTTTGTTTTTTTTTTTTTGTTTTGGGTTTTTTTGGTGGGTTTTTTTGTGTGTTTTTTTGTTTGTTTTTTTTTTTCATCACATTTCTTAAATCTTTTATCATTGAAAGAGGAAATCTTCCATTAGCTATGATTGGTGCTGGATCACACATCTAGAGGAAACTTAATGGAGTCTAATATCATTCATACGTAAATGTGTTAACTGAAAATTTTGCCAGTTGCTGAGGATAGCACTCCTCCCAGGCACTATGCTTCCAAAATACAGTATTGTCACACACATACAATATAATACCAAACCATACAAGGGTTGTCACACAAATCTCTAGCATTAAGGCAGCGAGGATTATTTTTTAATTTATTATTATAATAATATATATAAATATTTATTTAGATAGCAAAGAAAAATTGAGAAAATGGATACCTCAGATAGCAGCAAATTAAAAAATTAGTGTGATTCATTATTTATTATAACTATCTTAATTTAAGGAATGCCACCTACATATTGTAGTTGTGTTAAGGTAACAGTACATACAATTGACTACTTACACATAAAGGACATTTTAAAAGACAGCTAGAGCAGTTGCCTGTGTACGTAATCAGATATTTCTGCATCAAAGAGCAGACAAGGCCACAAATTAAATGTAGCTGTATAGATAGCAATAGAGATAAGTATAACATGCTCTGTTTATTAAATACTTCTTTGGTAGATAAACGTTGCATCCTGAAGTCAGATTTATGTAAAGCCCATAAGAGAATTATTTTACAAACCTGATAAAAGTATTCTGGTGTGCTTGTTTAACATTTTAGCTTTTCTCTTTTTTAAGATGACTAGCACAAAAGCCTTGTTTTTCAGTGCTGCACTAGGGTATCTGTAGCTAGCATGGAAAATGCTATGTAAATAATGGTATAACAAGGATGTGTTTCCACAGTAAAATTGGACTCCCTGCTATATGTTTGTATTTAACGTGGTTCATTCTGGGCATATGTTTTTAAAAAAGCAGCAATTCCAGGGAATGGATGTTTGACAGGCAGGACTGTTCTTAGAATTGGCTACCCCTTGGAGTACTGAAATGAGAGAGCTCTGGTTAGTGAATGTCATTGCACTGCCAGTTCATCACCTATTATTATGTGAGTGACTTCGCTAAGCAAGGCTGCACTGTAAGACAGCCCCCATAGAGAAAAATAACATCCTGACATGAGCAGAATGGTTTATTGTGTACCCAATCTAAATAAACAAAGTTGAAGAGGAATCAGAGATCTCCTCTCCTTCCTCACAAAATATATAGAGACAGCAGTGCTAACTTTTTTATCTTCATTGCTTTTCTAAAGAGCAGAGGCTTTTCTGCAAGACAGTCGGGTAAGAGGACAACACAGGTCTTTTTTCACCTTGTTAATACAGATGAGAACCAAGCAGACTACTTAGATGGGACATTAAAACCTGCTAATTCTACCTGGCTGCTAATGCTAGCTCATTCTAGAAGCAGGAATGGACCCTGATCAGCAGAACTAGCACAAGCACAATCCTGTTTTTAGTGGTGGCATGGCAGCTGTGCCCTTGCAGAGCATCAGTGCATCATGCCTGCCATAAGCACTGTGTCTGCAGGAGGTCCTGTTACTGTGTCTCTCCTTCTTCTTCCTCCCCAATCTGCCTAGTTCCCAGTTATGTGGACTATGATCTAGAGCCATATTTGACCATACCTAATTAATCCTCTCAACACCTCCCTATTAAGTGCATTAGTAGCCCTATATTGCAGCTGGTAATAATGAAATAAAGTGATTTGCCTGTAGCCTCTGAAGACTTCTCTACTGGATGGGATCAGTCCCAATCAGACATGCAGAACTGACTCCAAACATCCAGGATACTGCTTACTTGAACAGTTCTGTAAGCATGGATGAGAGCTTAGCTTTGATCTGATATCAGCTTTTTGGTGTTTCTTCCTCAGAAAAAATTTCCTATAGAAATGGGAGCAGGGAAGAAACTTGTGGAGACTTCATGTAAGATAAACTTGATGTAGTATTAGTGAGCCGTGTAAACTGAGTGTCAGGCCATCATTACTTAGGAAAGATAGTAACTTCCCAAGGTCAAGGCGAATTCTGGACTGAGAAATGAGGTACAAAGAGATTTAATGGCATACCCTAGAGAGTCTGTGGCATTACTGGGAACTGAACCCAGAATTTCTGAATTCCAGTCAAGTTCCATAACCACAAGACAACTCCAGGACTAATTGTAACCTACAATTGCCCCTGCCCAAGAATTTAGCCAGGTGCCTCATAATCAACAAGAAGTAGTTTATTGCTCTTTATGAAGCACAGATAAATCGCTAGGTGGGTGAGTCAGTAGGAACCAAGTAGTTTTTCTCCAGTGAGACACAACCTGGCATGTAATGTATTACATTGCCTTCTCATCCAGAGCAGTTTGCTTCCTTTTCGAAACCTCTGTGAGTTTTTGAAGCTCTGTAGAGTCTTGAAGGCATAGGGGGAATATCAATCCCCCTTGAATCAAGATAGAGATCAATCTTCTTTAGAGAATGACTATTTATGTTTTCTTCTGACAGAAATTATTTTTCCAGGATTGTGAATATATCAAGATATTTTTAGGAAACAGCAGCATTTGCCTGTGTGCTTTATGACCTTATGGCGAGGCCTTCTTAAGGTGCAAAACATTGGCAAAGAATGGTTTAGGTTTCTGTTAGAGAAGTATAAAAAAATATACATGGTTAAGTATTGTGTCAGTGGAGAGCAAATCAATTCACCATTAATAAGAGTAGTGTTCCTAGGGAAAAAAAATACCAAAACAACACACACAAAGAAACTTAATAATTTTCCAGCAATAGATTTTATAGGAGTGCTTGCCTCTACAGAAGATTTCTTAATCTTCAACTGTGTCTGATACAGGGCCCAGCTTCCTTACAATAAACTAAGGTGATATAGCCCCAGTGGAACCAACTACTACAGCAAATGCCTGGCCTTAAACTCATGAATACTCCCATCCATTAAATATCATGCTAAATTATTGAATACCATGCTCAATTGAGTCTGAGTAACAAGCAGCAGCAAGAACAGGGAAAACAAACCAAAAAAGAAGAAGACACCAAAAATGCGAAGGGACACACTGAAACCCTGATTTTAATATACAGCTTTGAGGCTGGCCAGGTTGGATGAGGCTTTGAGGAAACTCATCTAGTAGGTGTCCCTGCCCACAGCAGAAGGGTTGGAGCCAGAGGATCTTTAAGGTCCCTCCCAGCCCAAACCTTTATATGATTCCATGATTCCATGAATTTTCATTAAGAGTCTTTTTCCTTTCTTTTGGAAAAAAGAAGTTGCCTTTAGGCATGACAGAATTGAAACTAAATAAAATTATTCCATGGTTAAGGTACAATAGGAATGCTCCAGGCTTTTTTTGTCCTTCAGATCCATTTTCTTGGGAAATAGAATTGGAGGAATAGGAACCTTCAGTAAAAAATCATTGATAAATCTTATTGAGTCAAATTATTTTGTTTTTCACTTTTATGTATACTAATGCTTCTGTGCATAAAGGATAGAATCTATTTAAGGGACCTCTTTGAATACATAAGGCAAGGTCAAGCTTCACAAAAAGAGGTTGCAAGTACCAATTCTCTCAAGTGGTATAAGACAGTACCAGGAAAAACCAGGCATTCTTTAGCGCTGTAGCTGAAATAATTAGAAAATAAGCTCAATTTCCCCTAAATTGCTTTCTATGCATAATATAGTGAAGATGTTTACATCAATAGTGATGCTTCCACTCCTAAAAATTAATATGGGAAGCTTTGTGGAAAAGCTACTGAAAGTAAGGCAGGAACTAAAAAGGGAAAGAAGAAAGAATGAAAGAAAATTATTATATTCTCCAGTCCAGGAAGCACTGTTTCCCTGAGATATTAAGCACTTGTTTAACTTTCACTGCATATGTGTTTCTATTAAATTCAGTACACTGCTGAATAAGACAGCTTGTTTCCACAACTTCAATTTGTGATGCACTGTAAGAGAGAAACATTGAAATTCAGGTTTGCCTGGCACACCAGTCTGTCATTAATCTCACATCGCAAGGCCACAGTGTCTTTAATTAATAGAATATCATAGTACTAAAATTAAGGATGAAAACTGTAGCTTTTTTGACTTAACTTTCATATGACACCTGACCAGTGCTACAGGGAATACTTAACTGGCAATGAGTTCACATAATAGTCACAGATTCAAGAGATGAAACAAATATTTGATCAGATGAGTATGAAATATGCTTACCAAAACATATTTGCAATATTTTTAATGACACCGAGTGTTCATGAATAATCAATTGACATTAAAGAAGACAGGATAGATCCAGTACATACTCATTCTACAAAATAGTGTACTTGAGTGTCTAGATGCAATTGAATTTTCACCAGTGCTTTGCATGAGAAACTGTACTGTCATACATTCAAGGTTATTTAATGGCAGTGCTCTCATATTTCCTCTATTTAGTGTAGGTTCTATGTACATGCATATGGGGCTCATCAAAATCTACTGTGGAGTGACTGATCCACATTTTGGCTGAATACAAGAGCAACTGAACTTCTCCTGTGATGCTGTAAAATGGAATGAGTAATGTTACAGTCAAAAGTAATTTACGGTCTGCAGATTTAAGCCTTGTTTATATACATAGTCGCTGCAGTTTAATTAAACTGGTGCCAACCTCCATTTGGACATCCTTCTGTTTTAGTTGGTTTAGTTTAAGCCTATTTTAAGTGACTTACAAATAATCCAAAATATGACTGTCCACACAGAGCCTTCTGTACTATCTTATCCAAATGTCTTTAAAGTCAGATTTTTAATTGACACCAGTAAAACTCAGCAAATGGTCTAGTCTCAAATACAGAAGGGATTATATGATATGCTGCAAAAGATGAAGTCCACCTGATATCTATTAGTGGTAAGTGCAATGCAATAATTTAGAAGCAAGTGCTAAAAGGAGTACAGATGGAAGACATTAAGTGAAACTAACAATAATTGCAAAGACTAATAAAGAGAACAGAAAAACTCAAATGAGACTGAACCAGACTCATGGCTTCACGTATGTCTTCTGTATGCTGGTAGGTATGTTGGGGTGTCTTCTCCAGACTTGCATCACTTTCTTCCATGCTGATAAAAGACAATTTGGAAGATGGAGGAGTCTGTGATAGGAGCAGCCAGCACAGGAATGAGATTTCACTAGGCTCCACTTTGTTATCCCTGTTTAGCACAGCAACAGCACCTGCTGGTAGGAGAAGAAAAACAGCTTTTACAGTGAAGAAGCTTTTGTTTCTTGCTATCTCCCAGTTCCCCTGGGGTAGGATGGAGGACAGGTATTTATAACAGGCAATTACGAGTATGTATAAGTCTGGCTGGGGCAGGCCAAATATATTTTATTGATTCAGATTACTTTGGATTTCCCTGAGAAATCTGTAACTCTGGCTTCCCTTAGTATATCAGCGCAAATTCTCCATCTTGATGGCAATAAGATTGTTCTATGTATGCTGCACAAGAAGCTACTGAAAGGTTCCTACAAGCTATTACTTCTCGTGAGCTCATTCACTCCCCTCATCCCATCATCACTAACAGTGGGAGCAGGATGCCAGCACATGATGTCAGAATTTTCCAGAAATATAAGGACTGGTGCACTTTCCACTCCCATCTAATTCAACAGTGGTGGTTTGCATTTGCTGCCAGATGGCAAACACGCTAATTTCCATTGACGTTAGGGGGAAACCATGCAGGCTCAGAATGCAGGAGAAAGGAGCTACTGAGGCATGGACTGAGATGTATTCTAACAGGGCCTTTCAGAGGCTGATCAAACCAGAAGATCTTTTCAAACCATTAGGAAAGTGAATTCAACCAGCTGGACTGTCCTGATAATTTATGATATTCCATCCATCCTCTAGGCTTGTACATTTTATTTTAAGTGGTGGCAATTAAGAAGTTGAAGAGTTGTAATATAGGTACTTCATATCATCATTTAGACACTATAGTGTGCTCAGCATGCGTTGCTTCACAAAGGCTATACAAAATATGAAAACATTAGATTGCATCAGTAAGGCTTATATGAGCTTACATTCATCCACATTGATGTAAAAATTTAAACATCTACATAAATTAAAGCATTTACTTAAGAATGATTCCTAGGTGTTTTCCTAGGAAATACCCTATAAACTTGGAACAGAATGTCTATATCATATATCTATATACTTATATATATATATGTTTCTAAAGACACAAAACATCCTGCAGATTATCACTGAATGGTAACTGAAAGGGCACACTAGCTAATTAGTTTTGAAAGTTGCTGGTTAGACAAGCATTTCTGTAGTAAAGATTTCTAAGGAAAGTGGTCAATTACCATTACAAATTGAGAGTCATGTTGAGATCTGTATGAAATCAGACCCTGATACTGTCTTCTTTGCTCTACTGTAGTTTATGTATTTGGTAGCCTGGCCCACTACTGAATGCATACTTAGAGCACATAGAAGTGGTGTCAGAAGCTAAGAAAAAAATTAACCCAGGTTTTGTAAGTATTTTATTTTCTTTCCTAAGCAACAAAGAAAAGGTGATCAAATCCTATCATTGTATTGACCTTAACAATAAATATGCCAGTGTATTCACATATTGTTTGTGTGTAATGAATAACAGAATGCCCTGCTTTAAATAGATAAACAAGTAATGGTTAATGTCTCCTATGGAAAGTCATATGTTATACAAACACAGTCATAAAACAATATTGCAGGCTTTATTTTAATTAAGACTAATGTTAGGCCATATGCACTTGTTTTTTCAAGACTGCTCCTTACTGTCTTCAGGCAATTGCATTTTTACACTTGGAAGAAAAGGAACAAAAAGGATATTGAACTGATTGAAGTTTCTTGCCTATATTATTCTTTCAGGCATATTGAGTACACGCAATCCACTGTGCTGCAAAAACAAAAATTATCCTATGTTAAAGCAGGACTGAATCAAAGCCCAGTTAATATATGCCAATAAATAGGAGTCTGGAAAAGTCTTAGCTCTAGATGCTTATGTCCATTTCTACAAACGCTTATGTAATCTAAAACAAGACTTTGTTGTGAGTGTCCAGACTGAAGAGATCATTTTATTCCATTGGCAAAGGAGATAATCTGTTTTGTGTCTGGCTCAAACTTTGCAGTGCATGTATCTACTTTTTGAATGAGTATGTCATCCTTTGTAGAACAGAAGACTGTGGTGTACATCTTCTTGGCCATGTGGATGCCTACTTTAACCCAAAGCAGGATTCCTAAGGATTATACTATTGTTCTTCTTTGGCCACAGCAGCCAAATCTGGCCTCCAAATCTGGCACCAGAGAAGTGTTAGCCCAGAGGCAATACTTCAAGAATGTAAGGTGAGAATTTTGGACTTTTCTTTTTCTTCACAGGAATATTGAGAAGTGAGTGGAAATTATTTTGCCTCAGAGGATTTACATTCATGGTTTCGGGCTTGTCCTGAAACAACCAGCAACATCCAGGAAAAAAATAGATGGGCACATTGTCAGTCATGCTGATTCACCCTGGGCTGTTGTTTTCCATGATTCTCTCTATACATCTGTTTTATTGTGTCTTATATTTAGACTGCAAGATTTGGTGGGGGAAAGCAAGGTTGGAGAAACTGACTGTTCCATGTTTGCACATTGCCCAGGAGAAGAACAGTGGGGTACCACATTAGGTCACCCCGGGGGCTACTCCACCATTATCTCTGATGATACCAAGGCCAACAACAGTGACATTATGAGCAGGTGATTAAAACACAGAAAGATCCAAAAGCCTGTGGAGTGGAGTCATTTTTGTTCCTCTTGGTTTGAATAAGAATGCTACAATGAACCAAAAAACTTCTCAGCCTGCAAGCTTAAAATATACAAAAGGGAATGTTTGTTTTTTCAGAGCACAATAATTAAGTTGTGAAACTCATTGTCATATCAAGTAGGGATACCTAAAATTAAAAATGAAGTTAAGAACAGATTAGACAAATTTATGGATGGTAGGACTGTTGGTGTTTACTAAGCACAGTGGGGCAGATGCAAACCCGGCCTCATGAAATTCCTCAGATTATGTCTGCAAGAAGGTTGTCAGGAATACTTCAGGAACAATCCCTTTGTACAGATCCTGAGTTGTTTTTTTTTTCTTTCTTGTGTATCACCACTATTGTAGACAGAACAGCAGTCCTAATAGACTATGTTCAGAGTTCACTCTGAATCAATGTGGTCTTATATACTTAAATGCATGCATCTAAGATCTAGTTGGATAGGACCAAGAAAGGGATTTGTGGGGTTTAAAACTGGATTATTTGTTTACTTCTGTCATAATCTTGATCTTTTTTTTTTTTTATACTTCATACATGTGAATATTGTACCATAAGTGTCCCAGAATTCCAGTATAGCGGAACAGTTGAGATACGAAGGGATGTCTAGAGGTTACCTTGTCCAATGCTCCTGCTCAAACAGGGTCATCTGGAGCCAGTTGCCCAGGACTATGTCCAGGCTGCTTTTGAGTATCCCTAAAGATAGAGACTCCACAATTTCTCTGCTCAATCTGTGCCAGTGTTTGGTCACCCTCGCAATGAAAAATAATTTCCTGATGTTCAGACCAAACCTTCTGTTTCAGTCTGCTCACTGCCCCTGGTCCTCTCACTGGGAATCACTAAAAAGAAAGAAGGTTCTGCCTTCTTTACACCCTCTCTTCAGGTATTTGTTCACATTGATAAGATCCCTCTGATACTTCTCCAAGCTGAACAGTCCCAGGTCCCTCAGCCTTTGCTCATGAGAGATGCTCCAGTCCCTCAAACACCTTCAGGGCCCTCTACTGGACTCCCTCCAGTAGCTCCAGGACTCTCTTTTATGGGGGATATCTCTGGTACTTAGGAGCCCAGAACCAGACACAGCACTCCAGTGGCCTCTTGAGTGCTGAGCAGAAGGGAAGGATTACCTCCCCCAGAATGCTGGAAATAGTTACTTTATTTAATGCAGCCAAGGATACCTTTAGCCTTCTTTGTGGCAAGGACATATTGCTGGCTCATGCGTAAAATGATATAGATAACATGTAGGAGAGCACAAATCTCATAGATAATGTGTAGGAGAACACATATGGTCTTAAACATTCAAGTTGGCTTTTTCTTTCTGTGTATGACCAACAGTGTTTTTGCAGTGATAATGCAAATATGTGCTGTGCTGTGCTATGCTAAGTCGTCAGCTCAGCTACCAGAGGTGTGCAGAATGGTCAAATATTGCCCAAGGGCATGATTTCAGGGATACAGTGAGCTGCCCCTTTGCATATATTTAATCCTTGGCCTCTACAAGGGTACTGCCAGCAGGGCTGACAATTAGTGCCAGTTGTGGTGGACTTCTGAAGTTAGCCGGTAATTTAATTGCTGGCTAAGAGGTGCAACTTGGAAGTCTGGGAGCTTTGTGGTCTCACAGCTCTCCCTTTCGTCCCCCTTCTGGCCCTGCCATTTTCACTGGGCTGTTTCATCAAGGGAAGCAATTATAAAAGCTGATAGCCGTTTTCTCTCAACTGTTGGCAGGGAGCCAGCATTATGCTACAGAGGTGTGGTGTGCTGCATCAAGTGGTTGCACTGAGTGGCGCTCCGTAATGATGTGATGTGGCTATGTGATTAAATACTTGCTTCCTGCCAAATCATTCTCTTTGGGAAACAATTGTCACTGCACTTAGCATCTCTCTGCATTTGAGAGCAATGTGCTCTGTTTTCCTCAGGATGAAATGCTTTTATTGCTAAGGGTGAAAACCTGATGTCTTTGGTGCCTTCATTAGATACTCTTCCTGAGGCCAAGAACATGAAGGTTTGGTCTCAGGAAAATTAAACATAGTGAAGAAAACCTACAACAGGGAAAACACAATTCGAGCTTTTTCCTAACTAGCTTTTCCACACATTTTCCTCTCCCAGCCTCTGTACGCTTTCCACCATCCTTAAGCCCAGAGCCTACTCCACATTCTTTCTGAGGAAGACCCTTGTTTAAGACCTGCTTTCATATTTTCTAGGTCTCAAAGGAATCATCCAAATCAGCTCCAAGCAACTGCACAAAGTATGAGGCAAAGCCCACTCCTCTGAGAGGCAGTGTTCCCCTTTCCACCTCTCCTATAACCAGTCACTCTCAGTCCCCCAGCCCTCTGCCAGGCTGGCTTTGAAACATCAAGGTAGGAAATTCCTGCGTTGGTGAGAAAGAGAAGACTTGGTAAAGGGCAAATCTCCTTCTGGGCAAAGGTGAAAGAATGCCAAAATAAAAACAGTGATCCTCTGCTTACCTTAAAATCCCTCAAAAATACTGCCAGAACGAAAGATCTATTTTGGTCTTGTAAGAAAGCTATATATACATGCAAGGTGTATCCAAACCTCTGGCAAAGCAGCTTCCCTGGATTCCCAGGACTCAGTGGAAACATACCTCTTGCACTGAGCCAAAACACCCTGGGTCCTTGACAGATCGAGATCTGAACTGGAGATGGAAAAGAGGGGGACACCTCTCTAATACAGCTAGCACCATCTAGTGACAGCTACCAAAGGGACCTCCAGTAGGCTAGGCATTAGAACTTAACAGTAAGAGCCTATTTATGGAAATAAAAGAAATGCAAAAGTTTACAGAAAAAAAGAAAGTTTCTATCTGCCTGCATTGTCCTTTCCTTATTAAAACAAGCCCCACACGCACAGGTTTATGCACATCTTCTGCAGTCATAAGGTTCATATGTGATCAGTGAAGTCTTCCCACAAATGCACAGTGACCATATACTTCCAGTATTGTCAGGCAGGTCAAAATTGCAATGCACACTGCTCACGTATTGAGCAGTGCAATAATTCCTGGAGGCACTGATAGGTATGTGTAAATGTACAGTACAAAGAAAAGATCTGAAACAGAGCCATAAGAAAAACCTCTGAGGCTTACACTCTATGGCATGAAAATCTACATTTGCACAGGTTCAGAAATGTGCACAAAACTGTACTCCATCAGTGTTCTTTTAGGATACTGTACTCTTGTAGAACAGTTAAAAAGCACATTTATATGAACACACATGATTTCTGATTCTCAGTGAAGAGTGTCTCTTTTATCAAGGGGCAATGGGAAAACGTGATGGAACATAACAATCTAGCAGGGTCATATTACTAACTGTTGCCTTTGGAAATTATAGGTACAGTAGATATTGAGTTGATGTTTTTCTTGGCAAGTTCTTTGTTTTCTCCTTGCAGTATTCTCCTGAATACTCTTTACTAAACCTGCCATGATAACAATAGCAAGGAGGTTTTTCATGCAGTGAAACAAGTAACACTTTCCTACAGACTTCCTTCACAAATAAACCTAACTTCTTTCTGTTAAACTGATACAAGTCTTCTGAAATTCTGAGCTTGCTTGAAAAAATATCTTTATATCATCTGAGAATTTTATTCTTTTCCTCATGCTACTTCAGGAATTAAAAGGCACAGTGCCCCTACCCATTAAGAAAGTTTGGAACATTGTAGCTTGCTTCACATTTATGGTGAAAAATGTGGTATACATTCTATTGTTGTAAGCTTCATATTTACAATATCCGAATGAAAACTTAATAAGTAGAAAATATGTACATGTTTGGTTTTTTTTATTTCATCTTACGTTACCCCTTTCAGACAAATTCTTTGCTTATAAAAAATATCCAGCCAGACAAAAGAGGTTACCCACTTCTTTAAAATGGGTCAGATCCTCAAATAGAGTTAACTGACATAAGATCATAGAATCATAGACTAGCTGGGTTGGAAAGGACCTTAAGATCATCTACTTCCAACCCACTTGCCATAAGCAGGGACACCTCAAACTAAACCATGTCACCCAAGGCTTCATCCAACCTGGCCTTGAACACTGCCAGGGATGGAGCATTCACAACCTCCCTGACCAACCCATTCCAGTGCCTCACCACCCTCACAGGAAAGAATTTCTGCCTTAGATCCAATCTAAACCTCCCCTGTTTAAGTTTGAACCTGTTCCCCCTTGTCCTGTCACTACAGTCCCTAATGAAGAGTCCCTCCCCAGCATCCCTATAGGTCCCCTTCAAATACTGGAAGGCTGCTCTGAGGTCTCCATGCAGTCTCCTCTTCCCCAGGCTGAACAGCCCCAACTCTCTCAGCCTGTCTTCGTATGGGAGATGCTCCAATCCCCCTGATCATCCTCATGGCCTCCTCTGGACTTGTTCCAACAGCTCCATGTCCTTTTTATGTTGAGGACACCAGAACTGCCCCATATGAGAATCTGACTTCATTTTCTTTGATTTGAGAATAAAACATTCACTATGAAGAGATCACTATTTTCACAACATATATTTATTTTCATGCAGGCTCTAAATAAATGATTAAGTGATTTTTTTCAATTGTTTCTTTTGAGATTGTTGTACAGTTTTTATATAGAAAAAAAATTGATAAATATGTAACATCTGAATAGGAGGCTGCCCTAACACACCTTAGAACACATATGCTCAGAAGAGCCCCAGAAACTTTAAGATTAGCTTTATAGCCTGCAATCAGTTTGCTGATGGCTTATGATGCATGTGGGATCTAGCCAGTATACCTTACTAGGGATAGGTGTTCACTCATTTCTAATGCAGACTTTTGTAGACTCCTGAATTTTGCACACTATTTTGTTTAGTTGAAGGAGATGCCCATCCAGAGATGGGCATCCAGACAGATGTACCAAAATAACCACTTGTGAAAAAAACCCACATTCTGGATTGCTGTGATTTTTCTGTCATAAAAGGACCTCTGGAGAGAGGGAGAACCTTCAGTTTTTCAACTTGATCCTTGTAATTCCAAATTAATGGCCTTACCAAATTGAGAACTATGACTCAGCTTCTATCAGGACTTGGAAGTATGTGCAGCCATGATTCTGAAGGCAAAAAACAGAGGTGAGCCTCCAGCTCTAATATTCTCTCACGCTGCAGTTCTTTGCCATTCATCTAGATCACTCCATGCATTGTGCATGAGCAGGATTGTCATTCCCTTTGCAGCATTAAAAATACTCCGTGGTCGCAAGCATTTAAACCAAGTGACACTGGATTAGAATACACAATAAACTCATTTGCTATTGATTCCTTTATTCAGAACCTTGATATTCCTTATTAATTTCTCAAACATAAATGGGAACCAATATGCCCATTCTGCATTAAAAAAAAAAAAGAAAGGTGTTAATCAAAATCAGATAAATGAGGCAAAAAGCTCAACCCTGCTCTTGTGCCTAACTAATTATTTTGAACAGCTCTGGTCTGTTCACCTCTGTGCTGAGTTGGTAATGTATCCCCCTTTGGTCGACTCAAGATCTCTAGCAACACCTATGGGAGAGTATTTAATTAATCCTCTGTTACAGTTGTAATTGCATTATCCTGAGGGAAAGCCTGACTAGCCAGGAATATTATTTTAAACGTATACTGTAAACAACATATGTCCTCAGGAGAGTTCAGTTAATACAACCATTTTGACCCTTTCACTGCTGAGTGCTTAACAATTTATTTTCATAACCACTAAAAAGGACTTTTTCCTTTTCATGTGGGGTTATTTAGACTTCATGCTTAAAACCTGCATAGTGCAATTACATATTTACTCATCAAATAAAATAATTGTCTACAGGCTGCTCAAAATATTTCCAGCTAAATGAAGAAGGTATTGACATTTTGCTCTGTTCTAGTCTACTGTCCCCTTATGAAATGCAGCTCTTTCTTTGTGAAAACAGATTTCTCTAACAGTGGCATAACCTCTGCCTCTGCTGTACCTTCCCTATATGCTGAAAAGCAGCATGGATTACCTCGTTCTCCACATTTCTCTTACACATTTGATATAAAGGCAGGAGCCTGGAGTGACACTCCTGGTCTAACAGTTCCTCCATGAATTTTGTCAATGTAAAAAGTTAATCAAATTTCATATGAAGTCCATGTCTAAATATTTTGATTTCTAAAAATATAAAAGCTTCTTAAATAGTCCAAAGTTTAAGTAAAATTCTAAAGGAATTCCTTTTCATTGAGTTTTCCAATGTTTCATTTTGCAAGCTTTCTGTTGTCAAATGAGAGACATGCAACTTCATTTGCTTTCATCTACTCAAGGCAGAAATGGCCAGAGCATTGCCTGCTATTTCACCAGCACTCTGTGAGGCTATGCTCAAACCTGGGAAGTCTCAGAGAGTCTCCTGTGGAAAGTGTTATGTAAGTGCAATGTATTTTTAGCAAGGACATGAATAAAATAGCAAAATAGGCCTTTGAGGCTTTTTTTATTAGAATGCCTTGAAACCATCTTTTTTTCCTTCCTGGGTCCACAGATAGCAGGTATGACAAGTGCCGTGTATTGAGATCAACAGATTAGATTAAAAGCACAAGCTTGTGGAAGTTCAGTCTCTGGCACAATTTTTAAACCCTTCTCTTAATTTAGGCACTATCCAATGATAGAGCTAAAAGCATGGGTGGATTTACCTCGCTTTCTGTTTTCAAGGAATGATATGACAGCCACAGCTGGTCACTGGTTTGTGCACATTTCTCCTCCTAAATATTTATCTTTCTGGTTTGTGAGTCAACTGCCCTATAAACAGCAGCTATCTTGTGCAGCTGCTGCACCAGCTCAGTTTATGCTCTTCTTCTGCACTTTGAAATCTCAGCCTGCCCCAGGACCTGATGAGTTTCCTAAGATGTATATTGGAATGAATGCTCAAGCAAACCTCTTCTCTTCTCTTGCTCAGTTTTCTTCTGTTTTGATTTGTTTTTTTCTTTCCTAAAGTGTTTCAATAAGCTTCCCTGAAACTTCAGGGTGAATATTGTCTGCAGGACAAACACAATGAAATAAATCTTCTCACTGGACCAGTTTGGAAAATTGAACACTGATTGGATTGCACCCAGAAAACATGAGGGAAACACACAATTAGAGACAAACAACACAAGTGGCACAAACTCATTACCTAGAATGGGCGGATTAAAGGCTTTTAAGCTCGATAGGACTAAATTGAGCCCTTCCTCATGACTGTCCCCACACAAGTAGTATCTGACCAAGAAAAACAATGACAAAAAGCAAATAACTTCAGTGACTTGTGTACTGCCAGAAAGACACAGTATATCAGAAAGAAATAATCACATTTTCCACAGTGTGAGAAAAAGAGCATGACCACAGTAAAATCATACAGGATTAGACCATAATGTATGAAAAACCCCTTTAGAAACAGAAATATTTTCTCTGGATTTAACAGAAGGTTCAACTGTAATTAATTTATAAAAGAAAAAAGCAAATAACAAATTTCTCAAACTAACAGTCCTGAGAATATAGTGTGTGTATCTTGCTTCTGGAAAATTTATTAAGCATAGGGCAGAAGGAGACATTGAGAGAGAGAAAGAGGCAGACCAAATTTAATCTCTCTGTTCTTGCCAGTGTTTGCTGCTGTAGTGAATTATCGCAAACTTCATAAATGTAGGTAAAACGGGACCCTTGAAGTCTCAGTCACTTTATTTCAACAGAATGTAACCATATTCCAATTTGCACTTGAATTAATGGGAGACTACATAGCTTTGAAAGTCTTAAAGTGCATGTCACACCTATTATAACACATTTTATTAATCAGTGACTTATATTAAGAAAGATCCTCCAGCCCAGCTTTCTGCAACTCTTTCAGTTGAAATAAAAAAAAAGAAGGAAAAACCCCCCAAACCAATAAACCATCCTTATTTGTTCTTTGCATACAGTAGCTTAACAAAATTACAAACTGGTTCTCTTAAGTAGACACATCAGGAATATGCTATCTTGAACATTCAGCTTTACTTAAATCAACTTCACTAATAGTTAATGTTAGAATTTTTTTTAAGAACACTAAATGTTAGCCTTTGGTACCACGGCTTCTTTTCTTCCACTCCTTTTTTCTATACATCATCCCTCATGTCCAAGTTTCATCAGAGCAAACACATCCTGTCTCCCTTTGATGTTGTCAAATATTAAGATTGGCTTTTGATAATGTTGATATAGTGCTGTTAGTCAATATTCATAGATGTCACATGAAATGTTTGGGAAGCCCCTGATACATAATGGGAACACTAGTGATACACAGTGTGTACCAAATGAAAAAACAACCAAATTTCACATACAACTCAGAGCAACCCAAGCATCATCACTTTGGGTGCCCCGATGCTGGTATATTTTCATGAAGTAGAGAAACATAAACAGTTCCTTCTTGTTCCTTCCATCTGAGTGCCTGGAAGATCAGGACCATGCAATTGCTATGCACGTAATGGCAATAGTATTAATAACTTCTGTGAGTATATATTATCCATATTCATTATAACAAATATAGAATAGAGAAACTATAAATAGAAATTTCTGCTTCGTTGGAGTGCAGTGGGAATATTGGATCTACATAAGGAAAAGAGCAATATAAAGGGATTTAAATTGGCAACTAGTCCAAGTCTGGGAATATTTACACACAAGAGCTTTGTCTGATAATATTTATGTACAGAAGGCACAGCAGCCCACAGAACTCTTCAGAAACTTTAGTGAGCCATTCAACATCACTTCCAAATGAAAAATAAGTCCTATTACCTGGATACTTCCTATAGGTTTCTCATTTTCTCATTTCTTCATTTCTCTAAGACACACCAGAAGCATTCTTTGCAAAATAATTCAATGGGTTTTGTCTGAATGTTTGTCTACAGCCATCAAGTTAAATTCTACCCTCCCAAATACATGAGTGGTGAGGACTCATAGATGCTAGCCTATAGGAATTAGAGCTGGAAAAGTCTCAACAGTATGGAATGTCCCACTACTATACATTTGAATGTTACAATCACTTCAAGTTTAATTTGAAGCAAGCAAGTAGACTCTACTCATCTTTTGGGACAATTTTCAAAAGAGTTGAGCAGATTTGTCTACAAAAGGGCCTCCTGATACTATTTCTAAACCTTCCTATTCTCAGGTTCTTTCCACAACCCCAAGTAGTATCAATAAACAACATAATACACAAAGAACCTGACCTTCCAAGATTGTAATCTGTAGCACTTTCCACAATACAGAGTGCCAAGCAAACAGACGGACTATAAAGACAGCAATAGATGTTTTTAATTTTGTTTATTATTCATTTGTTCAATCTATGAGGCCTCACATAATGTCTGTGGCTGACCTCAAATTAAATCACATTCTCACTCTGCTTACATTTCCCTGATACACCAAACAGAAGAGCAGGGAGCATGGCATTTCAGCGTGTTACCTCTACATACAGCATCAACTGAACCATTGTGTCTTGTGGAACACTGACAAGACATTGAAATCCCTTACATCAGACAAATGGACTTTATTATACAAGAGAGAGCTTCATAAGTGCAGACCTTTTAGGATGACAAAAACCCACTGAATTCTCCACTTTCCACCAAAGCTGCCAGCAATTTACTGGTTTTGGCAGACTTACTAAGAAAATTCTGTTAGTGAAGGCAGAAACTCTAAGCCTAGGTCCAGTTGCTGCCAGTCTGCCACACACAGAAAACAGATCTCAACTTTCCACATCTGATCATTGTTTGAAAGGGGCATTTAAAAGCTTATATTCTGGGGAATTTCTTTCTATAGTCAGAACATTTAATCCTACTGATATCCAAACCATTCTGAAAGAGAAATAGGTTTATGGCAAAGTCACTTCAAATTAAACTGATGTGTTATTTCATTTCTTGGGTAAAAAATTAGGACCTGATCCTAAAATATGTCAATCATCCTCAAAACTGAGGGCTCAAAACACACTGCTGAAAATACTTAGCACCTTCCAGGTTAGATTTCTTAATGTTATTAAAAATGTTTTCACTTGCCACACATAGAGGAATATGAGTGCTTTAACCAGTCTTAGACTTTCCAGGAAAATATTCAGTACAGATTTAAAGTGATTTATAATGAATAAATTACTCTGTTCAACTTGAATTGCAAAACTGATGTCAGTGAGTGAGGTTGGAGATGGAGATCATGGTAAAATCATAGACAGAACAGAACTCTAAACATTCTTTTCCACCCAGGGCCCTCAGCTTTAACATGTAAACAGCATCTTTTGAATGGTCAGGTAGTTCTTATGTTCTCAAACATACCAATGAAGTCATGCATGTCAGAAGACAACAAAAGAATATTAATTTCCAAGAAGAAATGTAAGAATAGTTTGGTGAGGTCTTTATTTGTTACCTAGAAAACCACTCAATAGGTTGGTTTGTTTACTTCCTGAGGTAAGTCACAGGATATCTACGCTCTTTATGAAGAAGTTATCTTTTATGCAAGAAAGTGACACATGTCCTGGAAGTTTCTCTACATGTAGAGGTCATGGTACGTAGCAGCTACTCTAGACCTAACCCACTATTTTTCTAGACAGCTTATGGTGTTTCCCTATGAAGTAGACATGCCAAATTTTGTTCGTTGTCAGTCTTTTTTTGTGACACAACACACAAGGCATATTACTGCACCCATACTTCATGCACTGCTATTGATTGCACTAAATGTAGATATAAACCGTGATATGAATAAGTTATGCCACTAACAGGGTTCAAAATAAATACCATATCGCAAGTTATTCAATGCCTAAACCAATTGATAGCTAAAGATGCAAGAGGACAGAAATTGTTCCAGGATTAAAAATAAATCCTAAGGCTTCTCTGGCAACAGGAAACTTGAGTGGAGCAGCCTAAAGAGACATAAAGTGTCTGCAAAAGGAGAATGGCCTGGAATAAAAATGCAAGATAAATATTTATAATATCATGGAAAACCTAATGTAAGGTATTTGAGTTAGTACCTTAACATACCTGCCAAGGTTAATTTTTCTTTCTTGAATTCAAAAATGTGTTGCTGCCTAGTTATGCAGAGGGGGATGTAGCTCTCCAAATGTGTGTAAAAGTGTAAGCGACAAGTAGTAGAGTTTGAATACAAAAGACAAGTTTATTAACTAAACATCTCCCAGACTGCTGTGTTTTGGATATTTTTAAAGGATAAAGAAAACTCCAAGTTCAAACTGTGTAAGGCTCAGTGAATGGGGTCCTCAGGAAGGCCTGTCAACTGTTTGGCTGATGGATCACTAAAGTTTATTTCATTTGGGCTCAGGATTTGAAGAAGGATTTTCTTTTTTTTTTGCAGTCTTCCTAATACATTGGAATTTGTGCTGGATTCTCTAGATCTGAAACTCAAATAAACCCCCCCTTCCTTCCTTCTTTTCACCTATCAGCTCACATGGAGAAATGAAAATGTAAAATAAAGACCAGGATGCATATAAAATCTCAGGGTTTATACTTTCTAAAATGCTTCTATCTAAATGCAGATTTCTGGGAAAATATCCTAGAAAATTTACATCTAGCATGCAAATCTGTGCTGTATGGAGAATTTCCAGCCAGAGTTCTTTTAAATAGAGTGAAACTTGCATTATGTTTTGATTTGAATACCCAGGAGATCTAAGAAATGTCCTGTTCTCTAGTGTTCTGTGGCTGAAGTTCACTGTAGCCAGCGCTGAGCCTTTCTGTAATAGCCATGACTTGTATGTTGGTTTAGAAATAATTAGTCCCATTCTTAACATGGTCATAAATCTGGTTCCATACTTACTATCACATTCAAAAGTGGAACTATCGGTCACAGAAAAAATTTAGTAAAGAAATAATCAATAAGAGTTATTCTTCTCATAAATACATTGGCTTCAAAGCACTTAGACCAGGTTCAAAATTTATCCGAGGTAATTTTATTATTTAATGTTAATAGTGCAGCACCCTATTTCAACATAAAAGGCTGGAGAAGCAGTACCAGAAACCAATGGACTTTGTGGTGTGCTTATTTGTATAGTAATACCCACAGTGCCTTTTCTGCTGATATCTCTTACAGACTACCGCGACTACTGGTTGCTTCTTTGGTGTCTTGCAAGCATGAATTATGTTCCCAAACTTTCCTTACTTTTTTATCCCTCACATCTAATTCAAGGTAATATTTAGTGGTCTGGCCACTGTCTTGGGTGCAGGAGTCTCCTGGGCTCTATTTGCTTTGATAGTTATGATTTTTATGCTGGCTTTAGTTATTTCATAAAATGACATAAATATCTACAACAGGTTGTGGGTGTGTTGTTGCCAATGGGCTGCTACATTTGTTCATATAAAGGCCACTCATCTACAAAGCAAGATGGGAATATTTAGTCTTGAAACCCCAGCTGCCCTCCACAAACAGTTGCAAGAAAAAAGGGGGGGAGTGGGGGGAGGTGTTAAATATGTTGAAATACTTATGGTGAAGGACTGTAGAGAGCAAATCCTAAAGTGGGGGAGTCTTCATGGAGAATGGATCTAGAGCTGGGCATGCTGGTTTTCAGTTGTGGCTTGTTTGAAAGGCAGTTTAACTGAACTGACATCATAAAGATAGTCACAAAATGTCACTGAAACATTTTTAAGACTACCTCACAATGTTCAAGTAAGTTTATCTCACTCCGTTAGAAAATGTCTGATGTACACAAGTCAAACAAGAGCAACATCTAGCAGAAAGACCGGTCGGCTAGGGTAGAATATGTTGTCCAGTTAATCTCCAAATAATAGGTTAAAGGTTCTGATTTTTAATACAATTTGGATGATATGCCAAAAACCTCCCTGTGAAGTTAATAAAGGTTGGTTCCCTAAAAGTGCCTGTAATGATTAGATCTTTCTCTGATCACACTATGAGCTACTGCTCAAGTGTCCCCAAAAGCCTGAATATCTTCACAACTGGAAGATACACAGAAAAACTGGCTTGGCCAGTTCTGACTCAGAAACACGTTGAATATTCAGACAAAATGAAAAGGAAAACAAAAATACTATATCAAAGCAGCTTTAGTTTAAATGGTTGAAGCTTTCAAGCTCAAATTAAACAAAGCACTTAAGTATGACTTTACTGGGGTGTAAGCATGTGCTTACATGGTTTTGTTCAGCATAGGTTTATAGAACAGTGTAATATTCTTCTTCAAAGTTCTCAAATAAGAACAACAATTTTATTAATTTCCTTTTTTTTTCTCCCCTGCCTCTTTAATTAAGGGTTGTGTGACTCTGCAACCAGTACAGCTTGTGGTACTGCAGTGATATAATAAGAAATCCATGCCCAATTGGACACGATAACTTGACAATTTTGCTTTGAGTGTGAAAGTGTTCATACAGTTCTACCATCTAACACCACTGACACTCGCTTATTCTATCTCACACTGCAGCTGTTTGCATGCTGTTTCTTCTCAGCTTCACTGCTGTTCTCTACTTTCTGACTAGCTAACTGGTGTTGGACCCAACTGCCACTCGAATGCTTTTCCCTTCCCTCCACTGGCAACAAAGGCAGTTTCACATTTAGTATATAAGTCTGAAAAATTCCAGTCTGACTGTATCAGTCACTAAATGAAAATGATGAGTGGGCTTCATTCCTGGCATCTTGTGCAACTGCTTGTGAAGTTGAAGGAACAACATGCTGTAACTGAGCACCCTGTTTGTCCCTTACTGCTTAATAAATACATCCGATCTGATACCAACTCCAAGACTGACCCTTTTCTTTCTGAAAATTGAATAGTTCCTCTTCAGTGCACTATGGGCATTTATTAGGCTAAATACATGAAACTGCTGTATACTTACGTGGGAAAGAGAGTGTGATCATCACTTCAGTATTTGCAGTAGGGTATCCACTACCAGCATAGGTTATACCTTTTCTGCTTCTGAAAACTGAGAATCAGGAGAATACATTTTGTTTCTCTTTTGGCTCTTCTGCAGTATGTACAAGCAGTCATTTTTTAAAATGACACTCACCAACTGTCATCTTTTAATATTCCCACCTCCACTCCATTTCCACACAATACACGCACATGCACACACATACACTCTGCAGCCCTTGGAATCCACAGTGAGATTTGGGTTTACTTACAGAGGATACTCTGCCATGACTGTCACCAAAGTTATATAATTGGAAGGAAACAATAAAATGACAGATTGCTTGTTCTAAATAATTGGATAGACAGGGTAGCAAACAGTGGGTTATGAAAAATATTCCTCAAAGGATGTCAAACTTCAATAACTCACATAACAAAAAGACACTGATATCTGTCCTCCTGTCACAATGGAATACATTTAGGATCGAGTTATAATTTTCTGCATCAATTTTTAAATCTTTCTTAAGAAATAGAGAGGGCAAAGCCTGAGGATTGCTGCTGAACTTCCATTAGAAAAATGGCACAAAAATGCTCAACTGTGTGTTTAGGGCAGAAAGTTTCTAACCTTTAAACAACGTGAAAATACCAAGCTCAATACTATTAATTAGTTTTCAGTCAGCAGAGCACACAGACTGAAACTGAGCACACCCTGACTGTAATCACAATTCTGGTGTGAGAGGTGCTATCCACATGCTTTGCAAAAGATAGTCCTTTATTACAAGAGATTTTATCTTCTACACTGTTGTAGAGGTCAAAGAACAATAAGTGTTGTATTCCACTCAGCTCTATTGGTGAAGAAGCTTACAATAAAACCCAGTTTTCCAGTTGCTCTATCAGGTAAACCTCACTCACTAGCTGTCACTGGTTGCTTATTTTTGTATATCCTAAAAACAACGACCTATACAATACCCACCAGGATAAAAGGTAGCATAGTTGAAAGGAGTAAGGTATATCCATCATCCAGTTTTACTGTTCACATTTTAGAAACAAGCCACACAGGTTTGCATTTTCAGTGACATCCTTCCAAGCACTACAGAAAAAATCTTGAAGCAGATTTCACATTCAAAAGCTGCTCTGCATGGTTATTTGTAGCAGCAGGACCAACTGGCTTGTTACTGAGAGCACTTGCTGATACTGGACACATTCACCGTCCTTAGCTGTAAGCTTATTCCCTTTCCGATTGCTCCATCATAGATTAGCAATTGTCTCCATTTATATATACACAAATCAAGAGTCACTTCACTGAATCCATGCTCAAGAGTGAGAAAATGTAAAATCTGAATTAAGATTTTATCTGTGATTTTACCTGGGTCACAAACCCACAGGAATGTATGTAAAGACTTCCACTGACATCAGTACTGGGGAATACAGATCAGTTCCTACTCCAGTCTCTGTGTAGCATCAGCCTTTTCACTAATACAAGCTTACTTATTCACCAAAAAACCATGTTATTTCAGCACAGTGATGGGTTCTAGTGTTGTTGGTACAGGCTTTGAGACCATGTTCCCATGTTCTTTAGTTCTTCATTAATATTTTCTGTAACTATATAGAGTCTTACACTACATTCATTTCAGCAGTAAATGAGCACGGGAAGTGCAGAGTCTCTCGCTGTCATCTTTCTCTCCCACACGTTCACTCCTTGAGTAAATCTAACTTGAGTTGAAATTTGATATGACCAAAGATTATACAGAGTGTTTCCTGTAAGCAGCTGTTTCATATAGATTTTGGTTTTCTTCGTTTCTTTTGTTTTGTGCTGTGCTGTGTGATTATCTCTAAAAACGTGTATGCTGGTGAAGTTTTATTTGCAGTTCTGCATCTTCTTATTTGAACAGAATCCACAAGAAAACAATGTAAATGGTGGGAAAAATTATAAAATGCTGGTTTTCAATAGGTTTTCATGTTCAGCCCATTAAGGTTGAAGGTTGTCTAAAGAACATATGGGAGAATAGCTTTCAAAATTGCATCAAACTAATAATAATTTACAAATCAGTGAAAATAAACTTCTATTATGCAACTCTTAGAAAAAGCCAAGAATCATAGAATATCTCAAGCTGGAAAGCACCCATAAGGATCACTGAGTCCCAACTACTTGCGTCTTACAGGACTACCTAAAACTAACCATATGAATAAGAACATCATCCAGACACTCCTGGAAGCCTTACAGGTTTGATGCCATGACCACTCCCCTGGGGAGCCTATTCCAGTGACTGACCACCTACTCAGTGAGGAACCTTCTCCTAATGTCCAAACCTACTGCCTTATTCTGCTGCACTACTTTTTACCTGAAAATTCTGTACTTTTCATGGCTTAGAGTCTTTGAATCAAAATTGTACGCTGATGTAAGAATTACACTGTAAGTTACACACAACTTATAAACATTATACAAATATTCTCTGCTGTGGTTCTAAAGCCTGTGCAATTCCAAATTGTGGACGATATAATTGATATTACACTATATATATATATTACAAAGCAGCATCAGCTTCTTGTAGACAAAAATATTAATAGAGTGTTCTGTAGGCAACATTTTACCAGAGAACCTCATTTGGGTGACCACAAAGCAAAAATGTCATCATTCTGCTGGATTTAAAAGCAAAGAAGAAAGGAAAGGAAAGGAAAGGAAAGGAAAGGAAAGGAAAGGAAAGGAAAGGAAAGGAAAGGAAAGGAAAGGGAAAGGAAAAGGGAAAGGGAAAAGGAAAAGGGAAAAGGGAAAAGAGAGAAGAGAGAAGGGAAAAGAGAGAAGAGAAAAGAGAAGAAAAGAGAAGAAAAGAGAAGAGAAGAGAAGAGAAGAGAAGAGAAGAGAAGAGAAGAGAAAGGTAAAAGAAAAAAAAAGAAAAGAAAAAAGGGAAAAGAAAAAAAATAAAAAGAAAAAGAAGAAAAAGAAAAAGAAAAAAAAAAAGAAAGAAAAAAGAAAAGAAAAAAAAAAGAAACTTTCCAGGCAGAAAGTAAGGCTTCAACAGTCTGAACATGTTTAAACTGCTGCTTTGTGGTAGCATGAATGATGTAAGGTGGTGGTCCATATGAATTGCTCATCCCTCTACAAATAAAGTGCAGTTTCTGCCAAGATATCATGGTAGTTTGTGTTAACTGCCAACCATAGTTGTCTCCAATAGGTTACAAAAAACATTCATGTTTAAGATATATTAATGGCACTGCGTTATCTCGTAATAAAGTACTTGCAAATATGTGTCATTGCTGCACACCCACATGGCACCCTATTCTAGGGCATATGGTACTGTATGCTTTTACTAGGCAGTGAGTGGACTAATTAGACTGTGCCTTAAATAGGTATTTAATTTTAAAGGGCTTCATGATATTTAAGTATACATTTGGTTTAGTGAACAGAAGATGCATTTTCCTAACTGAGTTCCAGACTAGTAATTCATATTTCTGACCGTGTATTTTGGTAAGCATCTCAGAAAAACGAGGTGTTAATTTTTAGAAACAATTATCATCCTGACCTTGATGATTAAGTATGATAATTAAAAGACGTTGTGAGTAATATGTTTTATATCATAAACATTCCTTTCTGATTTACTTACTGAAAAAAATGCCATTTTAGAAAAGGAATGAGTATTTTTTAACATGATTAGCAAGCCATCTGTTGACATTTCAGTACAGTCTCTTATGAAAGTCCCTAGCTTACTGCTTCAGTTTTAACATAGGAAGAACCCAAAATAGTAATGCCTTTTGCAGTTAAATCAGAATAAGGTGATTTTGAAAGGGCAGATTTAAGAGAACAATAAAATGCATAGTTCTTCAAGATCTCTAAAACTTTCATAATGAAGGCTGAAGGCAAGGGGAATTTACCCCATTTGGTTATTTTGGAATTTTTTTATATATTTTTTTTTTATCTTTTTATTTTTTTTTTACTGGAAACTGGTCCAGATTCCACAAAAAGATTAGCTGATGCTGGCAGGCTTTTCAGCTAACCTCATCAGAGTTTCAAGACATCTTTGCTAAGTTAGCTTCAACCTGGGTGATACTTGGGTGAAACCCATGCGAGTAGAGACTTACACTGTTTTTTTTCTCTTCAGCATCACCCATGCTGAAGGGAAGACAAAGGTGCTTTATGCTTCTCTTTGAAAGTAGGACAAGCTACCTCACATTTCATGCTTGCTGAAAATGTCCTCATGAAGCACTTGCATGATAGCTGTATAGCAATTCACAACCTCACTTAGCACACACAGACTTTTCCCTAAACACACGCTGAAGATGAATGAAAAACGACTGAAGTCAGTACATTCTTATTCATCTCATAATAACACACCAGTATTATCATAGTGAAATTAATTGGAAATTCCTCAACTCTGATTCACCACTGTGCTAGTCCACTTATGGAAATAGGGACTGTCCCTATCAAATCCTTGTCAAAGACAGAGGATTTAGCTGAGTTTTACTTTGAAATTTGGGGCTTATTTGAACCTGAAACTCAGTAACATCTGACCAGGTGTAAATTATGTCCCACATGCTACTGGTGTCTGCACAACCCCAGCAAGCACAATTTTATAGGTCCAGCATTTATCATTTGGGAATGAACTCAAGAGGATCAGTCAGAACTGACTGATGTGAAGCAATCCAAGTCTGATACACCCCATCACCTAATAGCAGGTTTCCAGTGAAGCAGTTCTTTGTTCTGGGGAAGGGCAAATACATCCACAGAGCTGGGGGTCCTCTACAAAGCTTGGATCAGGAAAGTCCGGCTTGTTTTACACCTGCAGGGAGAAAGATTTTTCTAAGGACCCACAAGAAAAAAGCAAACATGGGAGCAAACCCCACTATCATGTATTTCAAGCCCATCGCTCAAACCGGATCAATTCCAGTTTAACTTTCAATAAACACTTTATTTTTTAACACTTTTTACGCAATTTATCTTCTCCCACCTGCTTTCAATCTCCCCTCCCCTACTCCTGTTTCCTATTTATATGACATTATGCAGGAAAGGAAAAAGGCAGTAACCAGCTAGCCACAACTGGGAAAGCAAAATAAAGAGGAACTGGGGATATTTTTTTATCTACTCATCCTAATTTTTCTCAAAAGCACCAGTTAAGCAGAGCTTTGCAAAGACCCTGTTGACTTCCCTATTGTCTGTGAGACTTTTGCAGACAGAGAATAGCTCCAGGGCTACTCTAATCTCCCCAAGCCACGCAATTAGCATTCGACCCATTGTGAGAAGTCTGTGCATTGAATTTTCAGTCACCTGGGCCTGGTGGACAGCTGTGGATGATGAGTGTTTGCTTGTTCTCAGGATATAGGGTTCCTAAACAAGTGGACAGCATACGTGCCATAATTTCCTGGCTAAACACTCCAGTTCTTTGCTAATTATTAAAGACACAAAAGCTTTTTCCTCTCTCCCACTCTGTCATTCTCTCTGCCTCTCTCACTTTCTTTATGTCTTTGTTCTGAGCAGCAGCTTCAGCAGTGGAAGGACAACAGTTTTGACCCACAGTGTCTTGTTTGATTGAAGTCATTTGAGTACAGAACCTTTGGTTATGTTACATCATCATATATATGTTCTTCACAACAGAGCAGCCAGAACATTTCTTCTGTCATTTCACAGGCACTATCTCACCAATATCTTCTTGTATAAAGTAAGCAATTAAGATTACATTCAATTCCTCTAAAACACTGATGCCCCTACTTTGGGTTTCAGCACCTCTTATATCAAATCATGCACTGAACTTCTCTAAAATACTGATACACCTACTTTGGGCTTCAGCATCTCTTAGATCAAATCACCTTAATCCAATCAATTCTGTGTGTTTGTGTTTTGCTTTATATATATATACCTTAAACTAATTAAGTTTGATTTATTTCTGGTTACTTGTATAATTCAATGTACCTGAGTAGAATGGGATTTTAAAAAATGTTGGACAGACTAGGGCAAAAGGATGAGAGGACTTTGACCCAATGCATCATTTCAGTCATATCCCACTTTTAATCTTTTCTTCTGTGCTCTTACAAGCAAGAAATATATCCTAAAATATAAAATGAAGTAAGCACTAAGGGCTCATTTACAATCCCCAATGCACAACCAACAGAAAATCTAACTTGCCCTTCATCCCATGTGTGGCTTACTAGAATCATGACATCTTGCAGGATGGCAGTGACATCAGTCACCCCCTCAGAGGAGTAGGGAATCAACAGACAGTGGATGAGCTGTAGGCCCACTCCCCCCACCTCACTTCTCCAGTCCTTAACCAAGAGCTAGGCTATGGTGTTTTAATCTGGTTGCCACTCTTTACCTCCCTGCTGGTATAAGATTGCTGTGCTCACTCCTACCTGACCTCCATGAGATCTGTGCGAGCTATGCCTACTCTCAACCTGAAGAGATGGCAGCACCCACATTGCCACCAGGGAACAGGCATCATACCTCCCTGGAGCATGGCAGGGACTCACCAGCAAGTGCTGACCTTGTTTAGCTTTTAAGTCAACTCATTGCTTAAATCTTTGTAACAAGTAGACCCATGTCTTAGCATATTCCACATATACACCAATGTTTCAAACCCAGAAGACTGTAAAGAGTGAATTCCACTGAACTCCTTTTAATGTGGTCTTTTGGCTGTGGTCAGAAGTAATGGACTCCTTTTAGAAATTGTTTTGAATGCTCTCCATGTTCATTGTGAAATAACAATGTCCTCTGATTAAAAAGCCATATCAAAGCTGAAGGGGTGGGTAGCACAGCTTTCTCCAAATAATGTTTCAATTAGATTTTAAATGCTATCAATAAGAGAAAAGAAATGACCCATGCACAGAGATTTTCCTCTGCCTGATTGCTTGCTGAACCTATGCAGTTACACAACCCAGAGAGACTTCCTTCATTCAGAGGGGTTTGTGTCTGTGTGTATGTGTGCATGGGGCTGGGAGTGAGGAGGGGGAAGTTAAACTGAACAGAAGCTCAACCATAGACTGAGCTCCTTGGAGGAATTTAGATGATTGATCTTCTCTATTTAAACAAGATTTTAAAATTACATACTTAACATTTTTGAGGTCTAACAGCATGTTTTATTGTTAAAACAATAACTTTCTAAAGGAAATGCTACAGTGCTTTTCTTGGTGTCTCTGAAAAAATGCTAGTGGCTGGCTTCAAACCAGCAGAGTTAGTTCGTATGATTGTGGGCACAATTACCACTGTTTCTGCAAACACAGCGATATGTCCCTTACCTTACAACTGACCTGCACAAACAATGCATCAATCAGAAAACAGATCTATGTACTTACTTGTCTGGCTCTTATTGCTGCATGGCTCTGATGATCACAGTACTATGAAACCTTTCCTAATCCACCTACTGTCCCTCCTCTTATTAATTTTGACAGTGATACCTGCTTGAGCCCTTCATGTCATCATTTGCCCTTGACCCTATGGAAGAGTTTGGTGATCTTTCAAAGGCTTGGCCTGTTGTTAGCATCAGACTGTGGCAAGGAAGTGGATGGTAACAACACACAGAAAGGTCCGTCCTCTGGAACTTGCTTTGCAGTGAATTCATCTGCTCTGCCTGGAAATTAACAATCTATCTAGGAGCATTTCTGAAAATGCTCATGCTATTGATATTGAATGGACTTTAAAACTGTCTCTAGGACCTAACCATCAAGTAATGAATTCTGTTTGTCTGGAGATTATTACAGCTTATTAAATATTTTTCTTTGCGATGCCCCATGCAATCCTATAAGTCCACCTTTGTTTAGAAACTTTGACTTTTTTTTTTCAGATGACATTGCAGGTTATTGCTGTTTGATGCAGTTGGAGTTGGCGTTTTAAAATATTCATTTCAGATCAGAAGTGATGTATTTGCTTAAGACGTGAGTGGTTTATAACTGCCAGCATTGACTTTAAATTTAATGACACAAAGAATGTCACGTACATGTGACACAGTCATCATTCCCTTCATTGTAATGCAACTTTGTGGCACAGACGACATCATTTGTATGCGAGTTTCCATGCAAATAATGTCATTTGAATCCTTTTAACAGGAGATAATGACACAAAATTCCAGGAGAACAGGGAGCAGGCCATGAAATAAGGACTTTCAAGTGACAAATGGCAAGTTACCTTCCTTATTTACATTTCTCTAATTTTTCTCCTTTTTCTTATTGCTCGAGGCCAGTTGCACCCAAAGGAATGGTCAGGCAGGGAATTAGAGCTACAAATACCTTCATGTCCCCACTAATACATAATCTGGATAGAGGGGCACTCCCACTGGGCTGCACTCAGAAGTTGCTCTGATAGTTTTATTCCGTTCAAAGTTTAAATAAAACCTAAAAAATCCCCCCACTTTTCACCTTTCACAATAGAAATGTCACCACTCTCTATCAACACAAGCTCAATGCACACAGCCAGGATCTCAGCCCACCTGGTAGAGGCAGTAAGTACCTCAACATGTGGTAGTTCTCCCCTTTTTGTCCTGTCTTTATCTCATCGTTCACAGCACAACCAGATTTCTTGGGCTTCTCTAACACCCCGACCCCCACATTACCCCATGACCTTTCCCAGGAAGCAAGTGACTCCTTGCCCTGTTTTGTACAGCCATACCCCTGCTGCAGTGAACTGAAGACTTGGCCTGTCGAGACAGATCATAGAATCATAGAATAGTTAGGGTTGGAAAGGACCTTAAGATCATCTACTTCCAACCCCCCTGCCAGAAGCAGGGACACCCCACGCTAAACCATGCCACCCAAGGCTTCATCCAATCTGGCCTTGAACACTGCCAGGGATGGAGCACTCACAACCTCCCTGGCCAACCCATTCCAGTGCCTCACCACCCTCACAGGAAAGAATTTCTTCCTTAGATCCAACCTAAACCTCTCCTGTTTAAGTTTGAACCAGATACCCCTTGTCCTGTCACTACAGTCCCTAACGAGGATTCCCTGCCCAGCATCCCTATAGGCCCCCTTCAGGCTGCTATGAGATCCTCCCTGCTTGCCTTGCAAAGCAGCCTGCAGCTATCATTCCAAGGTCATCACATATAAATAAATGCCTACAATGTCCTGGACTCCTTACCCCAACATTGAGAAGCAGAGCTCTCTGTGCCATCATGTTTAGACAGTGTCTTTTGGATAGACTGTGTTCAGTTCTTTTTTATTCATTCAAGAGTGTCTCTTCTGAGTGAACTGAAGTGAATGAAAAATAACACATAAAAGCATGGGTTGGTTTTTTGGGTTTGTTTTCTTTTTTGGATTTGGTTGGTTGTTTTTTTTCCCTGTAATTTTGTCACCTTTAAGCACAGTGATTTGTGGCTAATACTAGTGAACAGAAGCACTACTTTGGAATTATTCTCCACCCTCCTCTTTAATTTATACACACATCTTTCTATCCTTAGCTATCTTTAAAACAGAAGGCTGGTTATATTGACTCTCTTGCACTCTGCATCCTGAGATGGGATTTGACACTAGGAATCAAGCAGTTGATCTATCATGCCCCTCACAATGCTTCCAGGGGTGCTTGATGTGTCAGTGCTTGCAACAGAAGATGAAGCTTCTCCTTTTGTCCAATAGCTGCATGTTTAAACACTGTGCTCCTCTATGGACATGTATATCGTCCATAAGGAGCCACATTAGGGGCTCGACACGGCAAGTCTCAGCATTCAATCTGCATATCTTTCTCGCACAAAAAAGTAGCTTTCCCTATGGAAAGCGAAGGGGTCAGAGGATTACATGGGAAAGGCCATTATTCACAAAAATGGGTTTGTCTGTTATGTCGTGTCTTTCACTGCTTTAGGCTCCAAAACTTCAAAAGTAGTGAGAAACAGCCCTCTTGAGGTAAAAGACAAGGGTCAGCACTGTCTTTTCATATGATGAGAGAATAAATCACTTTCCTCAAAGCAGTACCAACACATTCCCAAACTTGAAGCTATTTTGAGTGTTTACCTGTTATTTTTTGCTGAACTTTTCACATCCCTGCAAGAAGCATCTCATGTTGTCTGCACTGTTTGAATAGCTACCTGCACAGCACTGACAACATATGTGGGTAGCTTGTCCTCCCTCTGCCTCACACAACTGTGCATGGGAAAAGACTGGGCATGGGGGGCCCAGAACTTGCACAAGCAACATCAGTACTACTGCTTAGGTACTTGTAACTTCCAAGGTATTAAGCACCCCTGGAAATGCCACGCCAAGCAGAACAGAACGGTGTTTGAACTCATAGCAGCCTTAGAGTATCTGTAAGGGGGCTTACAGGTATGCTGGGCAGGGACTCCTCATTAGGGACTGTGGTGACAGGACAAGGAGTATTGAGTTCAGACTTAAACAGGGGAAGTTTAGATTGGATCTAAGGTAGAAATTCTTCCCTGTGAGGGTGGTGAGGCACTGGAATGGGTTGGCCAGGGAGGTTGTGAGTGCTCCATCCCTGGCAGTGTTCAAGGCCAGGTTAGATGAAGCCTTGTGTGGCATGGTTTAGTGTAAGGTGTCCCTGCTTCTAGCAGGGGGTTTGGAACTGGATGATCTGAAGGTCCTTTCCAACCCTAACTGTTCTATGATTCTATGAATCCTTGTGGCAAGTGACATCTCAGAGTGCAGAATGCAGAACAGGCAACATCACTCTGTTGGGGAGGGAATGGCTGCAGCACACTGCAGTTTGGGTGTTGGAAGCTTCCAGTTTCTCACCAGATGCCCTAAGGTTATGCTCAGGGCTGGGCAGAAGAGGAAGGAGCCATAACCTGACAGTGCCTGACCTTGCTGTACTAAATTGCTGGCTGACTCTAAGCTGTGTAGCATATTTGCCTTGCAATGTGCACCAAACCGCAAATATCCGGTTGAGAAACCTGGCAAGATTGCAATGGACCCATTTGGTCTATTAATTTAGGTTTTCTTCCTGAGGAGGTCACGGATAAGTGTAACCAAGAGCTAGGGTCGCAACATTAGAATAACTTATGCACAATCAGATCCCGTAAGCACAATCGGCTTTAAATTGGGAGCATATGAAATGCACAGATTTCAAGGCAGAGCAATGTATTTCCAATTTTAGCTTGTAACACTGGGGCAAGTGCTGTAAATTTTGAAATCTGTATAATCTGTGAAACACATCCGTTTTTGCTGTGGAGATAGCAGCGCAGAGCAGCTCATACGCACCAATCTACGGTAGCGTAAGGCAAACTCAACCTACAAGTCTAGGAGTTTCCCCAGCTGCTGCCAGCACCAGCCTGTATGCATAGGCTTCTCACCAAAATGCAATTAGAAGTGCCCTTTTTGAGGTCCATATGAAACAGAGATATATGTTGCCTCTCAATTTTTTCCAGACTTCAGGGTCAGACAGTGACCAGACACGCAAATAACAGTCAAATTATACAGGAAGTTGTCAAAAGGGTCCTAGCACAGGCAGAAAGGACTTTTGACCTTCCTGGGTGTCAAAGGTCGGGTTCAAGTTTCTTTCTAGTAATCTGTAGCTATGGCTATGAAAACAGACCCTTTGAATGAATCAGTTTGTAGATTTTGCTTTGAAAGTTTCTTTGACTTTCATATTTGAATTGAATTTTAATTAAAAAAATTGCTTTAAGCTATAACCCAAGAAAGGCTTTATTTACACCAGAAAAAGAACTGAGGCTGACAGCTGGAGGGTGGGCTCAGGGAAAAAAAGTGAAAAAGAACAAAATAAAGCACAACGATGCCTCCCCACACCAGAATGAGACTGAGGTTTCTTTTTTTCTCTGTCTTTCTCCCTCTGTCCATTTTCCCAACCACTTAAGGAATGGGTTACCTGCCCTGCACTTCCATAGACACTAAAAATATTTTAAGGGATGTAAGTAGCCTGAGAGAAAATCAGTAGGATGTGCTGACAATGTTCAAAGTCAGACAGGAAAAGAGAAGGCTAAAGGCAAATTAAAATGATTTGAAAAGAGCAAGAAAAGGGCTGGCTTTTTCCTCCTCCATGACCACTTGTCATAATCAGAACCATTCTTTTTCTTTTTTCCTGTTGTTGTAGCAGTAGTTGTTGGCTTGCAGATTCATTAATGCAAGCATAGGAAAAGATTAAAAGAGTTTAGATTATGACACAACTATCGATATTGGTGCCTGACAGCAATATTATCACCTCATTGATATAAATGCTGAGCATAGATGATTTTAAAAGTGTGACTGATTAAACCAACATAAATAGTGGTTCTGGCATTAATGCTGTCAAGCATAAATCTGGGACCTTGACAGTATCATGTGAACCCAGGCTTTGACTGGCCTGAAACTGTCCATTGCCTCATTGAGAACATGCCTGTCATCTCTCTTTTTAACCTGTTTTTGACTGAGGTCAGCAAAAATATTTTTCCCTTTTAAGAGGACAGTATCAGAAGACTGTCCCTTGGCATCTCCTATGTCTTGCCTGGTGATTTTAAATGTAGCCAATGTTCTCAGGAGTTGCCAAGATCATGCTGGCGAAAGGCTGAGAACGAATTTGATGCTGCCATGTTTTGTAATCAACGCAATGCTCATCATTAGGTTACTACATGTCTTTTTTTTTTTGGTGAGATGTCTTTCTTTATCCTCCTTAGAATTTCCCTGCAGATGGCTACCTGAGCATGTACAGATCATCTCAATAGTGCAGATGGCATGTGTGCAATGCATCATGTCCTTGACCCATTAAATATATTAGGTGCATGTAAGTCCTCTCTACAACACATGTAACCGTCTCAGGAATATCAGGATCACAGTGCATGATTTTCCAAGAAGAAATTTAGGAATATGCTGTACTGAAGACACTCAGGTTTCCCTCCACAGCTTTCACTGCCTTCCAGCCACAAGAAGCTCAGGTGCACAGGGAGACCCTCAGCAAGTGCTGGTGAGGATGATGGGGGCAATAGGGAGCACCCTGTGCTTCATACCTTGGACTCAGCAGCTGTTTGCCAAGTGCTGGGTGAAATCCATTTTCAAGACCAAGTATATCCACAAAATATGGCACATACTGACATGGAAGGGAAGCATTCAATGGCCAGATGGCAATAACATTTCAGCCATTTGGTCCAGGACACTTGGACAGGTCTGAGCTCATCCTGAGTAGGGAAAGGATACTTTGAGCCAGAGTAGACGTGGGCTTCAGACAGCCATGGGGAGAGAAAGATAAGTTAGTATTTCTACATCTGCTTTTGTGCTCTTTCTCACCTCTGTAGATACAGAAACAGAGACCCACAGTGTCACCTGTAACATGCTTGAGATAATAGGGTTGGAGTGGAGATTAGGAGGATAGTTTTCTATGAAATAATCATCCAAAGCTGTTCAAGAATATATTATAACAGGGCCTGTTCTTTATTTGCAATTGCTTTTAAGATTGGGTTATGGTCCTACTGTTTATCACATTCACCCTCCAAAGATAGCCAAACAATTGAATCAGACACCCAGATTACAACAAATACTGGAAACCGCAATATCCGTGCACCATGTGGCACAGAGGAAATGCTATTGCTGAGATTACTAGTTCTAATAAGAAGGAAAATGTCATGTTAAAGTAACATATACACACAATAGGTTCTTTATAGTGCAAACATGCCATCAGGAATCTAAACACACTCTGCTCTATTCCATGTAAAGATTTAGTATAATTCCCACTTATATTTTACAATAACTTTTGCTTGACTATCTCCTTATAACATTGCAAATGCAAATGAAATTGTGTGCTCACACACCCTGGAATGGCCATTGTTATTCCTTGTTTTACATATAGAGGAATGGCTTCTGACCTCTGTTATGCCAGAGCACCTGAATTATATTAGTGGAGTAAGCGATCTGGTAGTGATGGAGACTTAGGCTCTGATGAAATAAAAGGCAAACCAATTTTACTGTTTTTTTTTCTTTTTTCCACATTCCAGCTGAAATGGAATGCTCTGTGTGTGTGCCAAATACAAATAGTCATGGAAGACTCCATCCCAAAGTACCAAGTTTTCATTAAAAACAAATAACAGAGAAAATACCTTCATCAGAACTAACTAAAATTTCTAGATATCTTTTATCAAAAGAAAAGAAGAATAAGAGCACGCTAGGATTGCCTTTACATTCTCCTCTCAGTTCAGAATATCCTTCCATTACGGACCTCACTTGGGACACCGCAGATTCATGTTCAGATCTCCTTAGTGCCTGATATAGTGCACTGATTTTAATCCAAGTCCATTCCACTTTGGTGAATAACCACTGAGTTACAGATTATTGTAGGACAAATCTCTGAAATCTTCTTCCCACAGATTCTATCCAGAGCAGAGAAACCTTTGCAGCCAATCAGGATTTTGGGAGGCAGCAGAGGAGGAAACATTGAAAAATCCTGACCAGCTCCACTTTCAATGTTTGAGAAGATTAAAAAACCCTCCAAAGAAAGCACCATTCATATCTAAAAATCAAAGGATATCATTGCAAATCATGGAATACAGGAAAAAAACCAAACCAAACCAAACATTTAGAAGATGAACACTTAGACCA
Source organism: Agapornis roseicollis (assembly GCA_002631895.1). Taxonomy (NCBI): domain Eukaryota; kingdom Metazoa; phylum Chordata; class Aves; order Psittaciformes; family Psittacidae; genus Agapornis; species Agapornis roseicollis. The sequence goes on from NDXB01000125.1 coordinate 83,918, forward strand.
CTGGTTTTAAAACTTAGATCTGTGCTTTATAAAAAACACTGTATTTCATTTTCTGTTTTGTATAGTCACTGAACAGGAAAAAGAGAAAACTTAAAATGTAATACATGACCAGTGTTCAAGTATATGACTGACTTCATTTTTTATTCAAGTCAATAATTCTGGCCTTTATTTAAGCATCATTCCTGATTTTCCTTATTCTAATGCAAACACACATGGCTGTGGCTTTTCAGATGGCCTTTTATTCCAGAGCAGTGAATGAGAGATCAGCAGGAGCTAGCCTTGGTCAAGGCAGGTGAATTGCATCATGGTAGCTTTGGACTGAGAGGATATTCAAGAGCTCTCATGTTTCTCTCCCTTCTATATTTATCATGTCTCCAAATTTTAGAAGCAGGTTATGTGTTGCATCCTGGGATTTTAGTAACTGATGGTGGCAATGTGATTAGACATATTTGGTTGGAAATTCATTATAGATCTTCCTGGTTCCTCTCAGTCATGCAGTCCCAACATTTTTGCCACTGCAAGAAGTCACCTGTAACTGATAAATTGGAAGGATAATACCTGTTTACACCAGGAAGAAAGTTAGTGAGAGCAAGCAGAAAAACCCCCATGTTTTGGTTTGTTTTGTTTTCTGGTTTTTGTTTAGGGTTTTTTTGGCAGGGAGGGGATTTGCTTGTTTAGGAGTTTTCTGTTTGTTTTGTTCTTCTTTTTTCTTTTTATTTCTCTCCCCCCCTCCATCGCCCCTTTTTCCATGTACAGTGGATTATTGCAATGTTGGCAGGCAGTCTGTGATGGTACAGACCTTATTTATAGTGTCCCAAACATCCTTCCACTCAGCAAACAGTAACTGGGATTAAAGGAAATATTTTGGTCCTTGTGCCAAAATAGAGAGCTAATCATATTCAATCTATCTGAGGTACTAAGCAGTGCTTGGCCTGGTGGATTTGTCTGCTGCTGTTTTGCAGGAGGAGAGCTGTCAAGTACAACCTGGGCTGCTACAACTGCAAGAATCATCCTTTGAAAGGATGGTTAAATCCAAACACACACTGACTAGTATCAGGCAGAGAGCCCAAATCCCTAAAGTACTAATTCTGTAGCTTGAGGAGTAGAAGTGGTGCTGTGTGTAGTTCCTGTAAACTGGAGGAGAGTGCGAAGCCTTTTAATTTCAAACTTAAATAAGAAACTAGAACCTAAAATTCCTGCCCTTCCATTAACCTTTATTATAAGAATGTACAATGTGCGTTAGCCAACAGTGTACATAGCTTACAAGTTCCCAACAATCTAATGTCAGCAAAATAATCAAATAGGACACTATTTGAGAGAAATCTGAACTCAGTGTTTTAATTTGAATATGAGAAAATCGTGCCAGGCACCTTGCAGTGTTCTTGGTCTTAGATATTCTAAGGGTACAGAAGGATTCATTTAGAGGTGTCATGTGAAAAACAGACCGGTAGACAGACCTTAAAACCAAGGGGACTAAGGGGTTTGTGGCAGTGCTGAAATCCTCATTTGACTTTACTTTTTCCTTTTTTAATGAATAACTGTTAACACGAGGGTGAAAACTGATAGCAAAGTTTTCAGTGTAGGGCTGATTCTGCACTGGTGCTTTCTGTGGGAGCAACCTTTAGTGCTAAATCCTACTGAAGTCAGCAGAAAATTTTGTCTTTGGTGTGTAAAAGGTCGCTTAGTTTGTTTAAGTTTGCCATTGTATGGGTTTACCTGTACAGGTCTCCAAGGTCAGCGTCCTCCTCTTTCTGTGCATCTATCAGTTTACAGCACTCTCATTATGTAGTATCTAAGCACATTTTCACTGTCTTCCAACGCAGCTCAGACTTCTTTTATTTTTCATTTCTTTCTCCATCTGCATGACTTTTTATTATATTTTTTCCCCCCAGTTCTTAATAGCTGTAAGATCTGTACTTTCCAAGACTCCTGCAGGAGGCTCCTGGTATTATCTCACTGCAATAACTTAGTAAAAGCCCTAATACGCCAGCTGAACCATCAGAGAGGTCTGACCTTCTCCTCTTAACAGGCATGTACTTTTGATCAGTTGTCCTTGTTTCAGTCAGAAATTTAAAACTGTGGAGATGAAAGTATCTTTTCTGAGGAAAGGCAGTAAAGGAGTTATTAAAATGATACCTGCTAGGGGAAGGGAAAGATTTATATTTAACAATCAACAGATTAAAGTTAATGTTTTCAGTAGCTAGAACTGGAGAAATACTTTTCAGTTCTTCTCCATGCCAGTGTAGATCCTATTCTCTTTATGTTAAGGGCTTGCCAAGAAAGTTAAGGTAAATCACTAAAAGCCTTAAGTAAGTACACATTAGTTTAATGTTTTAGACTTCTGTGTGGATGTTTTTATTCAGAAGCAAGCTGTGTTTGCGTGAGATTCATACTGAAGTTATGTTACCTTATTCAAAGACCCTTGTGCAATGCACAAGCTGTCTAGTCCTTCTTGAAGAAACAGCAAACATCAGAGGGCTAACTGTGAGCATTTGAAAGTTCTGTACAGGTTTTGGCTAGCTAATGTTAAAATAATTTGACATTGTACACAGTTACAGGATCACTTTGTTATCACTAGAAACTGGTTTCTCACTTGGGCTAAAAGTGGTGTAGCCTGAACAAATTATATGTTGATATTTGGGGGGTTGTACTGAAGAAAACCCTTTTCTTACAGGGCAACCTTTCTAGTTGCTTGAACTTTCTTTTCTAAGAGATATGCACTACCCAATCTCTTCTGTTGGCTACCTGCCTGTTCTGCCTCTTTCTCCTTCCAGTTCCCCACTTCTGCTCTTCTCCACTGTTTCTTTCTCTTCTGTTTACATTTCCTGGTCAAGGTGCATTTACCTTAAGGGTACAACACAACAATAAGAAGTGGGCACCGCATTACCTCCTGCTTCAATCTGAAACTATTAATACTTCCAGAATGCATCACCAAAGCTTCATATCTTTGCTTACTGGGAGCAATATTTATTCATTCCAGCTACCATACAATGGGATCAATGGGGTTCAGGAACCACACTGAATACAGACAGAGTTTGTGTGTTTGATGTGGACCGAAGCAACATGAAGCAGATGTGAGAGGTGTGATATTAGCAATGCTTAACAGATGTTAATTTAAATGCCACAGCTACTTTTCACTAGGCCATTAAGTGTCTGTGAGCTGAGAGTCTTTGTTCAATGTGTGGCCAAATGGGCAGAAACTGATCTTCCAAACCATTCTCCTGGGGTTTCTTTGCTCAGACATTCTTGGAAGAAATCTTATCAAATACACAAAGCAGAAAGGTGCGGAGCAACTTCCTAGCCACCTCTCAAACTGCAGTCTCATATGACATCTGTGTCCCTTGCAGTCTCTGTTTTGTTGGGTAAGATGCTGTCAATACAATCACTGCATAGCTCCCTTTTACTTCATAATGTTCCATTATTGACATTTCTGTGCTCATTTCCCAGATCAGTCGCTCTTCCTGTACTCACTCTTCTTGAGAGCTCCCACACCATTATGCTTACCTGGCTTGTTTTCAAGGGCTGTCAGACCTGATGGGCACACAGGACCTTGTGGTGTATGTCCTGCTGTGCACACTGTCCTTCCAGGAGCAGTACAGAGAGGGCAGCAACAGCAGGAAACCTCTGTATTGTCCCTATGACTGCAAGTTATGGTAAATGGAGGAGGATGGAACATGAGGGAACCTTTTCATGTCAGACAGATGAACAGAGGACATGTGTATTGCCAGGCATAAGGACACGGTTCACAATATCTGGAGGACCAGGGAGCTTATTTGTTTCTAGAAATAATTTTCCAGCCTGTCCTCATGACAGTCCAAAGGTTTTATATTACTACAGCTGCACAGTTTGTGGCAGAGCATTTACAAGATGTCCTTTGTCCCCCAAGATTTACCCATAGTGGAAAGGAGAAGGATCAACAACATCTTCCTTTGCACACAAAGAAACAGAGTTTGAGGAGCACCACAGAGCTGGGATTTCTTCCCTGAGCAAGGTGTCATTAAGAGTACATGATCAGGTTAACCCTTTTACCTTGAACCACCCATGAATAATTCAGGCCCTTCACATTTAATATTCATCCACATAACCTCAGTTGTCACTCACCAAGGGTCATTACTTCCTATCCATGTCCAATTTTATTTGTTCCTGAATCTTTCCCTCATATCTTTATTAAGTAAGTGGTCAGCATATGTGGCAGAGATGCACATGGTCTCTTTTGCAAGTTCAGTCGCTGAAGTGGATATTACTGTGTCAGGTCATTGGGGGTGTGATTTGTGTGTGCATTCATTCTGTAATGTTAGGCTACGAAATCTACAGAAAACACATCTTAAAATTGTCAGTGAACACACACACACATATATATATACACACGTACATATATTCCTCTTGTGGCAGCCTTTGTGTTACTCTTCTCATGTTTCTCTGGGAAGAGACTTCTGGAAAATTAGCTGAACAGAGAGAACTGACTCAGTCTGTTGGGTTTACAGACTGTTCTTTCTGGTTTAGCAGGAGGCAATTGTTCTCACAAGTGCTTTTCATAAACACTAGATTATTTTCATTCAGGAATCAGCTAAAGGGAAATTCAAATGGTAAAACACTTGTACTTCCAAACTTGTAAAGTTACCTGACTCTGCTGACTACATAAGTGAGATTATCTCTTATCTAGTTAAAGCATCTTTGGGGACAGAGATAGTGGTGCAAACTAGAACAGCCACTAGTTTAGTAGTGGAATAAATGAATGTTGCAAAAGCTTAAGGAAAAGGTCAGCTTAGGGCAAGACAACACACTTCTTATAGACCACAAAATGGCTGCTAAACCCAAAGAATTTTAACCAGCTATTTGCTAAATACTCACAAAAGTTATAACCTTCAACATTAACTGAACTTGTTAATTGCCCCCATTCCAGCTGAATAGTTTAACTTGCATGAAAGTGCTGTGGCAATGATGACTATCAGCAGTCATTCCATTTGCCAGAGAACACAGCTAGATCACAAAAACCTCATTCTTCATCTTCTGATCTTTTCAGACCATAAATTTGCCTAGAACCCCACACAGATTTTCTCATCAGTTTCCTTCAACATCGACAGGTCACTTCATCCCAATGACTACAGAAGCCAATGACATTCCCTTGAATAGTCATTTGTTTCACGTGTGAAGCACAACGTGAAATTTCTTACTCAAGACGAAACTGTCCTGAAAGGTTCCACGGCACACTTGCTGATACAAAAATTCCCATATCAGGAGCATGCAATTCTGAAAGCAAGGTTGCGAGTCAGACCATTGCCAGACCAGACTGCAGGTATGGTTTTGTCCAAAAAGTTTCCCTCTTTTTCTCCTCCCTGCCCCCTCCTTCTTTCACGCCCAGATGTTGCCATTGACTCTTTTAGAAACATTTTGTTTCCAGGTCTTTCACCTTTTTTTATTATCTGTCATTATTTTCTTTTTTTGTGGTTGCTTTGCTTTGGATTTCTTTTTTTTTTTTTTCTCTTGTAAAATATTTCACATCTGTTACACCCTTATGCAGAGAAAACCAAAGGAGATATGGTACTAAGGTGACCCAAGACTGAAGAGAAATAGCAAGTCTAGAAGGATGAAGCTCTGATGTTACACCCTAACTACAACTTTGAAGCAGAGTGACCTTGTGTGATATTCTGGGAAGTTCTTCCTTACCAGTCTTTCTGTCTGTAACAATAAACATGCCTCATTTACTAATAAATGCTATGTAATAAATTGGTGAAGTTGATGAAATTAGTCATTTAGATTATTATGTGCAGTGGTGTAAACTGGATTGGTTCAACATAAGGAGTGGAAAACTGCAGGACTCCTAGACTTGGTTTTGAGCCACATGCACGAGCAGGTGGGACAGACCATGAAAAAAACAAAGATATATGTTGAGGCTTTTATCCTTGCATTCATCTAGACACTTGAAACTAAAACTGAGATATTTCCAGGAATAATGGTCTTTTTGCATGTTAAGAAAGTTGCACATCTCAAATACCTCCATAACAGTATCCATAAAAGATCCCAAAGTTTTTCTTCAGTAACCATTTACAATAAACCCACACAAGTAGCCTCACTGAATTGCTCGTACCAAGATGAATGTGAATGAGATATAGTGAAAAGAGAGATACAATCTTGCTGAACCAGACAATAGCGTGCTTAAGTGACAAATATAAACCCAGAAAATACAGCTTTAACGGTTACATGAATTTTTATCCCAAACTCTATCCCAGACCGGCTGGGAATACTCACTGACAGTTCATTGTGGCATTTAAAAGAGAGCAGACAAAATTGATGAGTAAGAAAGTGTACCCAGAACTAGTTTACAGCTGCTATATATCATAACTATGCAAAGGGTTGAAAGCAGGACAGGATTTGCCTTCCCTGCACCTGAAAGAAATATCCTTTGAAAATAGCACAAGAACCAGTGAATTTGCAGCCTTACAGTTCTCCCACTTCTGCTCCCACTAGCAATAGCAAGGGCAGGAGTTCACAAAAAAGCAGCAGCGTTGTCAGACAGAAAAGTCTGATCAAACTCCCTCAAAAGTTATTTGATTGGATCTACTTTTAAAATACGAGCAAGGTTTTGTACTGAGTCAGACTTTGCATTTTCTGGACTGCTCTTGATTTAATTGAGATGTGTGTGAGTGGTATATAGTGAGAAGGAGATCTTCCTTCTCTTCTTCCTTCAGCACTGATGCCTGTTCTCAGAAATAGCTAGCTGTGTAAAGGCATCCCTGTAGTAAAGGCTAAGTATACACTGTATATTGTCTTCTCTCTCTGTCTTTACTTTCTTTCCTTTTTTCTTTTTCTTTTTTTTTTTTCACAAGAAGAATAAAGAAAAAATAAAAAAATAATAATAAAAAAGTTGTGACAGTTTAAAAGTGTGACCTCCAGAACCAGACATGCTGAGACTGGGCAATATCGAAGCCAGAAACAGAAGGGGTTGGATAAAAGGCTTTGTGATATGAATCTCTGTCTCTCCTGCCCTCAGCAGAAAAGCTTAAATATCTCCTTCTTGGACAAACAGATCAATACAAGCTTTTTAATATCTTCAATGAGAGCTCATTAATGCTCTCATGGTGTCCTCTTTTGTGCCCTGATGACCTGGTGGGAGCCAGGGAAACTTGGTAATTATCACAGGAATAACACTTCATATCATCTCCTAGTGAAATGTGAATGGTTTTCCTAATTATTCAGGACAGCAGCGAGTGAAAGTGCAAACTAATTGAAAAGGCATTATGATTTATTTGAGTATGTGAGATTGTACCTATTAGTTTGGGTTAAATGTTAACCAATGGAATATTTGCTATCTCTTTGAAGAGATGAATGCTAGAAAAGCGCAAGAACAGAAAACTCCATTTCCTACAATGAGTTCTTCATGAGATGTAGTTTATGGGTTTTCTTTTGCCACTAGAAGCATCTAGATGTTTCCCCTTATAATGCTGGTATCCAGACTGGGTTCAGGATCTTGAAATCTTTTGAGGATCTGAGCAATAGGGGTGGGATGTAGGGTGATGACTTTTGTGAAGGAAAATAATGAAAAAAGTGTGAGTAGTATATGATTGACATACTGAATAATTGAATAAATAACATCTAACATTATTCAACACCAGGTGGGATTCTATGAGAAAGGTGTCCTGTTTGTTTTATACAGGTCCGTCTATGGTGCATTTCTACACCACAGTTTGAGAATAAAGGTCTGCAGTAATGAAGGGACACAAAGAAATTTTCAGTTTAGTATATTTTCCCTTAGATTAAAGAAAGGACAACTCTCACACACAAATAACAGATTAGCAAAGTAAAAACTGTTTAATGTAAAAGAGTCTGTGAGGTTACTGAGTGCACAGATATGACCTAACACTCAAAGTGACCTGTTTGATTGAATTCCTGAGTGGCAGGGGATGAAAAGAGGTGCTCAGACACTTTGATGAAGTTGGGTCTTCCATAAACAGTGAAAATTAGAAAATCAGACCCCCTGCCTATGTCTGATTTTGAGCCCTGGAAAACTAGAATACTTAGAATCACTCACTGCTTTTGAAAATCAAAACCATGTAGTTGAAAATAGGTATTTAACTTATGTAAGATGTTTGCTCTTTCAAGCACCTGTCTCGAGCAGCTTATTATTGATGATGAAGGTTGCCATAGTGTCAAGCTATTACTACTATGTATTAGCCTGAAAATAACACTGTACTCATTTCATCTTCACAAACTGTGTAGTTTTTGGGGTGACCCATCTGTTAGCCCAGGCATGTAACAGCTAATCCAGATACAGTGCAAAGACACCAGAACCCACAATTTTTAATTAAAATAAAAATATAAGAGAAAAAAATAAAAAGGAACAACAACAAAAAAGCTACCCTGATCTATTTTAGTCACACTCCATAATCCTGTTTTTAGTGCAAGAATTTAATTATACATATTTTCATCATTTCTTACATTCTGACATATTAATTAAGGATGCTCTAATTCAATTCCTGTGCCACTATTGGCCTATCCTGTAAAAACATTTTCTTGTTTTTCTACAAATAAAAAAATGAAGAGGATGATAACTGCAGCACCTCAGTTTGCTGCCTACGTGCTGCCATTCCTTCTTGTCATTGAAACAGCAAGCTAATTATTTTATAAAGTGATAGATTGCCCCATCTGTACAGTGCTCACTGGCACTAATATTTAATAAAATATATGTGAGAAAACAGCAGTCTCTTGAAGATTCCTGGGCTGAAATGTGTGTCTGTCTCTGATGGCAGAGCCAAGAAAACAAGGTGAAGTGCCTCACGCTTTCATTATGACTCCACGTGGCCTCTTTCTCCATGATGTGTTCTTTATAATCTTACATCTTAAGAAGAAGGTAAGGTTTATGAACTCATTTGCCTTCTCAGGCCTCCTGAATACTCTTAGCAAATAGAAGGCATCACCCTGGGGATAAAGTAAGTAGCTAAACTTGGTTTCTATTGGTTTTGTCCTAATGGATTTAGTCTTTCAACTCTATGAATCCAAAGTATTGCAGATTTGGTATGCACAGGTGAATGTCAGCAGTGGCTAATGCAAAGATATGACAGTAAACAGCACACAAGTTGCAGTCAAATAAATATAAAAATCAAAGTTGCCATTCATGATTCACACATGCCAATAGCTATTGGGCCTTAAGGAGCAAAGTGCCTAGTATAAGCTCCAGACACTTGAGACTGCAGCTGAAGTAATGAGGTTCCCATAGAAAGTATGATAAGTAAACTTGCCTCATATTACAAGCCAAGAGCAGAGCCCAAACTCATGCCATCAAGTTGGCAATGTACAAGTGTTTTTGTGCTCATGAGCCCAGCCTGAGGATGATGCTCAATCTGGATTTGTGTTGTTTGTTTGCTTTAGGTCAATTTGCATTGAGGAGGTAGGGAAGGAAGAAGTATGCTGCTTTCCCATTTTGACAATTAACCACCCCTATTACTCTTGTGGTATGTGTCAAATTGAATGCATGCTGGGTCCAAGTCCAGCCACCTTGAAATGCACAAAGGGATTATGGGAGCATCAGTGACTAATGAGGGCTGTAGGACAGTTTGGAAATTAAAATCAAAACATACTCTGACAAGATCCAAAGGGGACAACAAGTCTCACATGAACGCTGACATGGACACACAGGACAGAGAACAGAATAGCCTTGAACTCTTCAGTACTGGCAGGTGAATTAACATCTGTAAAAGTTGCTTAGGTTATCATTAACATATACCTGGTAAGTATGGCAGTGGGATCTCAAGGTCTCCACTGTAATCCTGCCTTCTTTTAATTCAAAGGAAAGTGTTGTACCTTAAAGCAGTGCAGACATGCAACAATCATTTAGCTGTCCCCTGCTCCTGTCAGAGGGACATGAGCTGGTTGTGAATCATTCCCCCAAGAAATCTTGGTAATCTTGACTATTTTTGAATTTCTTAATATATTTTGATTTAAAGCCTAAATTAGACTTAAGCCGGTGATAGTGTGCCTTGAACCACTTTTGAAAATAAATGAGATATGCTGATGCCGAAATGTTGGTAAAAGGGGATTAAGGAGACTAGGCTGCTTTCCACCCCAGTGGCTTTGCGTTACTATTAAGAGGGATGGATTAATATCAGATTTCTGGTATCTGGTTCCTCAGTGATACTGCTTAATTATCCAGATAAGTGATCAGAGTCAAAGCATGAGTGACAGCATAAATATAAAAAACATCATCTTATATTTTTTCCCTTAAAAAACATGTATATTAGCTTTAGTATCATAAAGATACATTTTCAAAGCGCTCATTAAATTTTAAATTTTAAGTAGTTTTGGTTAGTCACCCTTTAAAAAGAAAAGTTGCAGTTTATTTATTCATTAACAAGCACAGAGAAGCGGCTCACACTGAAAGACTGCCAAAACCACTGTCCTCCTTGTCCCTGCATTAAACAGCTTCCCTCACCCATTCTGCCCCAGCTGATTATTCCATTTTCTCCCTTTTCACTCACAAAGCTCTGTCACAGAGACCTCACCCTTGCTGAAGAGGGTGGGCCAACAGGCTTCTCCTGCCTCACATCAGAAGCTGAAAACATCTGGTCTCTCTGCTTAAGCTGTGAAGGGGAGGACCATGAATTCCCATGTTGTTTCTGAGCCCAGACCTGCTTTATAGTTCTAGTCTCTGTTGGCTGGTAATTTTTCCCAGTAACACGTTTGATATGTGCAAGTGTGTGAATGTGGCTTGTGTGACAACCTCTAGACTTTTAATGTAGACCAGAAGTTAGACTGATCATGATATTAGGATGGGAAAAAAGATTTGACACCTAGAATTGGTTCAAATGGAGTCACTCTGGCTGTGTTTTTTTGTCCTTCACTATGTACTTTGCTCAAGAATCTGAGGTTGGTGTCAGACATGAGGCAATGAGTTAAGGTGATTTTAACAAAACTTCCTACTGGATATCTACTGTGACCTATTCTTGCCTTTCCCACCTTGCCAGCAGGGCAGGATTTCCATACATCTTGAATCTTAAAAGGTGGAGTGGAAATTTCTGTGTTGGGGGTGAATTATTTTTTCGTAACTTAAGGAGCATGAAAGAGAAAAGATTCTTACTGGGGCAGTTCCTCTGTTCCATAAGTAAGAAGGAAAGAGAACAAACTATCAGTACTCAGAGGGCTTCAAAAGAAACAATAAACCAAATAGAAGAACATTTGGCCAAAAAAAAAAAGGAAAAGAAGGAATAATCAAGACTTGCACACCTAGTAGGCAGCCAAAACTGAATAAACCTGAATCAAGAACTAGAGCTCCGTTTGCTTTCATGAATGCCATATAAATTTTAGACTTCAGTTGTTCCTAATAAAATTTGCATGCCTGTACTGCGCATTTTAGCACACACCCAGAGCAGAGCTAGATTTCATTGTACAGAGCAAATGTCTTCATTTCTAGTGTTCTGCATTTAAGTCACTGCAACTACTGTAACTTCTTCATAGCCATCTCCTCCAGTTTACCAAGAAGCTGGAGAAGTTGAAAGTAAATCCCCAATTCGCATCTGCTCTCCATCATTGCAAGTGAAGTGAACAGTAATGCAAACGGTGCAAACAGAAACCACTGATTCAGAAAACTACCTCCCTCTTTTTCCTTCCTCTGCCCCCTCCAGGAAGGGTGCTAAAACCTGAGGTGAGTTGCAGATGCAAAAGAGAATTGAAAATTGTGGACTTGAAAACTCCATACATTTTGATAACAGTCTAGACCTCCCTCATACCGTTCCTTCTCATACCTCATTCTGTAGGTGGAGAGACTATTTGACAATGACTCAGAAGCAGGAAAGACTCATTATGATACTGGTTCAAATCTGAGTCTGCAGTGGGAGGATTATTTCTGTGGGTCTAGCACCTTCATTTTTGAGGTAAACTAGAGGCTCAAAAAAACATCTTTTAATATACTCAGTGCTTTGCATGGTTTTGATGCAAACAGGTGAAAGATAAGGTTTACACACTACACAAAATGATCCCTGTGTGCTGGACAGGCCAGCATGTTGGTAAGTGAACCTAACACAAAATACAAAAATAAAAAGAGAATCATAAAATGTGTGTGTTAACTATTTCTGGTAATGGTCTACAATGGATATTTTAGCGAAGAGAAATTGTTTAGGATTTCTTTTTTGTGACATATTTTTCTCCCTTATCCATCTTACCAAGGATGGATAACTTGTCAGAACATAGATTCCTCATCAGATAGGTCTGGTCATTCAGTGCATTAGACAAAGCTGAAGAAAAGCCCTTTAAACTGTTGTTATTCGCTGACACTCACCTGAGTTAATAATATCCTAGCATTGTGTTACAGACTTTTCTAGTGTGGGAGGTGACATCTTTTAAAGAGGATGTGATTAGTCCTTGGACATCCTCTGCCATTCATCCCACTGTGTTCTCTAGAGTGACTCTTCAGATGTCACAGCTTAATTGCAGCTAACTATTACTCTCAGTGCCTACCTACACATGCTTTTCACTTCCAATTCAACCTACATTGCATTTTTTCTTTTTCCCTGTGGATAAAGAAACATTACTTCATACCAAAATATGTGAATTTCAGTGCTAGGGAAATTGTTTGGAAAATGAAAAGTTTTCCTATGGGTCAGCTCTTATCTCTTTCTGGATCTTGTATGATTTAACCTTGTGAGGGAAGTATTGAAACTTTCTTAGATTTTCACAGGTGCTGCAAGGGCTGGTGTAGCTGACCAGGACACCTAAGTGCTCACAGTGCACATGCTTCTCAGCAGCAGAAGAGCATGTGATCCATTGAGTACCTCCCCTCAGTTTCAACACAAGGACAAAACCATATGGCTTTACGACACTCCTGAGTCACCTGCTAATGTCACCCCTTCACAAAATGCAATAATAGAAAATCAGATAATGAAAGCAGCAAAACATTGTCTATAGCAGGATTTCATGTACTTTCCTATGAATCAATGGAGACTGCCCATCATGCAAGAGAAATGGTGACCTAGGTAAATTTTCCAGAGTACTGCAAAAACCAGATTCATATACCTTACCTATAAGCTTGGTGAAGCTTGCTTCCAAGCATAGGAAGGAGTCAAATGTGAAAAAGGAGCTGTAGGTGTCCTTACTCGCTTTGTTTTCCACTAAGCAAAATAGGACCTTTCCATTGCACAGTTACTCAAAAGAAAGTCCAGTCTTCCCATTCTTTCCTAAACAACCCCACTCTGTAAAGGGAAAACTGTCCCAGCTTACAATGTTTTCATCTCTTTCCTTAAACTAAATAGTGCCAGAACACAGGTTTGAGAATTGCCTTGCTTAATCTGAACTGCTTAATTGTTAACATCACCCTTGGTAAAGTTTTGAACTTTACCAATTAACAGTCACTAAACAATGTCTAGGTATGGAAATATTACACAGTACAGGATATAGGAGGGATATCAAGGTAGCTTGTTCACCAGAAACTGTTTAACAGGGGTAGTGTGTAATTCTGTATCACCCAGTTATCCTGCTTTTCGTCAAATTTGCTACACTCCATTGTCGAGACATTTTCTGGACCTGAGCAAGTTTATCTCAATTTTAGATATACCCAGAGGCAGAAAAGAACATTTGATCTCTGAAGGGTAAGTTAAGTAATGGTTAGACCTTACTTTACATAAATAAGAACAGCAAAAAATGAATAAAATTAACTGCACTATTTTTAATTCTTTGTGTGTGTAGATATAAAGAATAAAGACAAATTGGGTTAAGGTCCTTTTCAATCCTAACTATTCTATGATTCTATGATTCAAGTATATTGTCTTTGCCACTAATATGAAACATGAGTGTTGAAACATTACCAGTAAGCATATCATGTATCTGTAAGCACCTTGCTCCTGACTTTACTAACACAATGTATGTTGACACTGCTGTGCATGTACACTGATATATTCAATACACAGACACAAAAACTACACTAATAATATAAAAAAATATCAAATAAAAACTGGGGACATACTATTAAAGGCAGTCTCATCAATGAAATACTCTCCTAGTATTAACCGCCTGTGAAGCAAAAGATTAAATACATTATTTCTTCCTGAGCAGACTAGCTACAAAAAGAGACAATTTCCCTCATTATTTAAACAGTTGTTTGTGTCACTGATAATTTTACCAAGGCCAGGAAATAGAAGGAACATCATACAATATTTTTGCACTTTATTTTAAGCTATGTCCACCTCATCACAGTGTTGTTTTTTGAATAGTTTTAAGGATTTTCAGTTTCAGGTAAGTGCCAAGTTTTATATCTGCAGTCCTAAGCCTGTCTGTATGTTTTCATTGGCTTTGTTGTAATATTTATTTATTCTTTTATTTTGCATTCAACACCAAAACACCGTGAGAGAAAATTTAAGCAGTCACAGCTTCTGTAGAGGAGATGTAAGAAGGAGCAACCTATTGCAATTCCTATCTCTATGGTGTATATATATAGAGAAAGAAAGAATACAAGGGTAGCTGATCAGTGTGAGAACCTGATTTTAGTGGAGATGTGCCCTATTATAGAGCGTCCAGGATGCTTCTGTCATCAGAAATAGCAATGAGGTTTCAGATAGAGTCCATGCTTCTACAATAACCATAAGATTTGGCCAGGGCTCAGGGCTGAAGTACTGAGGTGTCTAGCAGAAAAACTGAAGCATTGAGCTCTATTCCCCTTATGCTAATTTACAGCCCAGATTTTATGCTGTGTTCTCCCATTAATCTGGAGCTGTTGGCTTCAGAAATGGCAGTTTAGAAGAGGAAGCTCACATCATAGGTACTTACTATGCTCTGATACATCAAACAACATTTCAATCTCCAGGACTATTTGCCTAGCAACTTTCACAAGCCCTAAAAGGAAATGAAACCAAAATAAAGACAGATCCAGGGAAGCCTGATAAGAAAAGTGAAGAGCACTCTTTTTTTTTTCTCCTTAAGAATTTAGGGTGTCGAGAAGTGTCAGAAATATTTTAGAAAAGGCAGAATTGCTTCATACAGAAGTACTGAGCCTCTGCCAAATAGGCATCAAAAAATTCCTATAAATTCCAATCTCTCAATATTTTTTCTCTTTTCTTTTTTTCTTTCCTTTCCTTTCCTTTCCTTTCCTTTCCTTTCCTTTCCTTTCCTTTCCTTTCCTTTCCTTTCCTTTCCTTTCCTTTCCTTTCCTTTCCTTTCCTTTCCTTTCCTAGAGATTCACATATTAAACTTGGATCTAGGGTTGATGTAAAATCCATTTAACTGCATTGAGGTTAATGAACTGAAGATGATATACACCCATTGAGAATCAGCCTTTGTGTGTGATCAGTTACAATGCTATTTGTTTTTATTGGTTTAGCCATTGGCATGGTACTATGTGTCTCTGCAAGGTTTTTTTTAATCAATAAGGGTTAACATACTCGAAAACTATTCTTCTATGGAACTAATGCCTGAGAAAGGTTCTCTTAAAACAGATTTCCTTTGAGATGGAAGTATGGTTATATACTACAGAAATCAGGACATTTTTAACTGAATTTTTCTGCTAAATGAGTGAATCAGCACACATTTATCCTTCATGAGAAACATGAGAAAATCTGCAAAATTAATGTATCTTTCTCCCCTCAGAAGAGGTTATCTCAGAGTAGGGGAATATTAGGGGAAAAGAAATATCTCATGCCTACAAGATTAAAAAAAAATTAATTCTGCTTTATAAATAAATGAAAAATGGTATATATGAAGCAACACATGAATAGACACCTTTGGAAATAAATTCCAGAAGCCTCCAGAGAGCTTGAGAAAATAACTAGCTTGCACAGCATTAAGTAGAAGGAGTTCCCCTAAGGGAATCAAGGGATCAGAGATATCCTGTCTTGGTTAGTCTTTGATAAGTTTGCATCTGTGTCTTTTTCACACTGCTGTTAATAAGCTGAAAGATGCAGTGTTATGTGGAGGCAAATGGCAAAATTGTTTCTTAGGTTGAGAATACTAAAAATGATTGATTTTAATGGAATTACATTAGCACAATTTCACACCCTATTCAAGAAGCACAAGGGGAAATAGATTCAGGTTTTGCTTTCTCCTCTTCTCATGACCTCATTGTGTAGCCCTGAACAGAAACGTTCAGAGCTACTTCAAGCACAAAACGAGTGTGTGCTGATGAAACTAAACATAAATCATCCCTCTTTGCTGACGTCTATTAATACTTTTGACAGACCTACAGAAACATCACTCAGTTTCTTAAGGATACTTAAAATAGAGCAGGATATGTCAGCACATTTTTGTAAGCCAAAAGATCTCAAAATTGTTGTGGGTAGATGAAGAGTGCAGGATTCATCTCACCCAACTTCAGGAATGAACAGAGTAGATCTTTATCTCTGAACTCATCAGTCTAGAGTCCATTTAGAGTCAAAAGAGATGTGAGAACTTCTAAACCATGAGTCACTGGACCTGTTTGAGACATCTACTTTTTAATGAGCTATACAGCTCAGAAAAAATAGCTGTTTCTTTCTGCTGATGATAAAGGAAGCTTAAATTGATTAACTCAGAAATATATTTTCAACATCCACATTGTATTAGATGAATGTCAGTTGAAAAGACTGGAAAATAAAGCTCTCCTCTGCAAGTGACAAAAAAATCCCTACTAAATGATTTACTATAAATAAGTACAATCACCTGTTTAAAGGCTGTACAGAATCAAATTAATCCTGTTATAGGGTCTAAAAGCCATCTGGAAGTCATATTTCTTTTCTGAGAGATTTAAAAGTGTCTAATTGTTAATACATTATCCTGAAGTCTGAGATGTTTATTTCTATTTTATTTTAAGAAGTGTAGCCACTTGATCAGGTCTCCTTCTGGCTTTCTTTAGTACCAGAAATTAGTGACAGATTTCCTTGATAATGGGCAAACCAGACCCAATATCCTGCCCATAGCTGCATAAAGCCCAATAAGATTTAAATCTAGCCATTCAAATCTGTAGACCAGCAACCTCTTATTCTAAGAAATTGGAATACATGAAGGCAGAGATTTAAGTCACTTGGTGTGCTAACAAATACATAAACTATAAAATATATATAATCTAACTTAACGTTTAAAATTTGTCCTGCTGAAAATTGAGCTGCAAAATTAAAATGGAACAAAATCTACCAAAAACACAAAGAGAGACAAAAAAATTGTAAACATTGTCACACTGCTGGCCACTCTCAAGTATTTCTGCACTCTGCTTCATATGAGTAATTAGTATTACTCGGTTTTCATTGGTGTAAATCAATAGCAACGCAATACACTGTCATGGTTTAAGCCCAGCTACAGCTGAACCCAGGACATACACTGAGGAAAGATAAGCACTAGAACTATTGTAAATTACTTGATATTACACATTAATTCTAGGAAATGAGACTTCGTAGGAGACAAATTCTTGGAAAGCTGTCTAAAGTGAGGATGTGTCACTTGGAAAAAATTAATGATACATCACACTAAAGCTGGACAATTACTGAAATTTTGGTTATCATCTAGAGCTACTCTTGTGATTAAAAATAAGTTAAAACAGGAAAAAAGGCATTTTGAGATAATAAGGACTTAAACATGAACATTTTATGAGCTTTATATTGCATAAAATTGGAAAAGATTGGTTTTGTTTGTTTCTGTATAACAGCAGAAATCACAATTCTTACTCTTTCAACATCCACAAAAACTCAGTTTCCTTTCTACCTTGTTAACAACACAAACCTATAATGAATGAGAGAAAAATCACACACCTTGGAAGCAAGGAAGTCATTTAAACCCATTCCCCCAAAGACCTAATTTTTATGGCTCTAATTCCCACAAAAAAATTCAAAGTGACATAATTTATTTAGATG
Organism: Agapornis roseicollis; assembly: GCA_002631895.1. Classification (NCBI taxonomy): domain Eukaryota; kingdom Metazoa; phylum Chordata; class Aves; order Psittaciformes; family Psittacidae; genus Agapornis; species Agapornis roseicollis. Next base: position 101,713 of record NDXB01000125.1, read on the forward strand.
CTAGAAACTTCATAAGGACAGGGTAAAAAAAGAAGTGTGTAGAAAAGACATGAAAAATGAATCCTCTGCAGAAGCCTAAGCATGTTAATAACATATTCATGTAATAACTGGAGAAAACATAATATGCACAGTATGTTTTGTATGAATTATTTATTTTACCTTCATACATATACTAATACACAAAAATTTATTCCCAAATAATTGCATGTTGTTAATAGGGAAATAATACAGCATGTATTTTGGCAATCACTTTCAAAGTAATAGAGGCATCTTTACTCACCTGAAGAATTCAAAATAACTGAAATGGTAGTAAATTTAAGAATGGAAATATTTACATGTGGCAAGCTTTGTATCAAACCCAGCTGTATATAAATGAATTTAAGAACTGCCAGGCACACAGTGAATAGAAAACACAGGAATCTGTCTCAAGCTCCCATTCCTTTCTGCTTGCCATTATGTATCACCATATTTTGTCTTAATTCAAATATTTGCTTTATGTAAAGAGGGAGCTTCCAGTGAAACACAGCAAAGCCATAACAACAGTATCAGCACATATTTTAATGAGACCAGATGGGGGAAAAAGATTGAGAGGCGGATGAGTTGGGGTACCACTCTCCTGGTCTTGTGGCAGGAGCTGGAGGGGCAATGACAAGAGTCTTTTTTATCTTCGAAAGCAGACCGAGAAAGCTTAATCACACTTGGATGCATTCCCCTCTGATTTGGCCTTTATTATCATCCTTAAAACTCATCAGTGATGTCAAACTTACAGAAGCTGTTCATCTGCTGGAGCTGCAATTGCTGTACATACATCTTTTATTCTGCTTGCACTTCTCTACACTATAACGTTATTATAATGATAAAGAAGGGAAGTAAACTCTTTTATAAACTGGCTGCACATACACTTATTTCCTATTTCAAATGTGAATAGTAAATAACATGTCTAAGTTGCATTGTCCAGCTTGGGCTACTTTGTGTGTTTACTGCAAAATAGCAAACAGTTTAAAAGTTACATGTACATATACAAAGAGAAATGCAGCAATACCTGTGCAATATATGCACTGTTTATAGTTATTATTCTATTGCATAATAATAAAAATAAATGGAATTTTTGAGTCTTGAACCAATCCTGAAGAATTTTTTGTTGTTTTTTTTTTTATGAGAGTTTTTAAAGTTTTAAGAATTTCTATTTATGAATATATTTATATGACCTTATTAAATGTACTCAATGTTAATAAAATTATAGTTATGTAGGAAAGCATCTCCAAATGTTTTGTCTCACAGACCATTCTTGCCAGACAAAAGATGCTGAAATGACCTCACTACACAAGTCCTTTTCTTCTTGCATCTGCTTATGGCAGGAGGGTTGGAACTAGATGATCTTAAGGTCCTTTTCAACCCTAACTATTCTATGATCTACAGGCCCTAAAGGAACCTGGACTGAGCATTTTCTTCCCTGGAGAAAAATTATTAACACTAATCCTTGTCTTTGAACACAGCAACATTTTTATTGGTGTAATTGAGCTACATTACCTTTCTTTCTTACTTCTGTCACAGCATCCTATAGATTTAGCACAACTGAATTCACGACCCTCATAAAGAAAGGGTCAGAGTATTAATATGTTAATAGCATGCTCTCTTGCAAATTATGGTTTTCTTAGAAAGTCTCAGTTAATTACATTGCAAGGTTTTGAAGCCAGCCTGAATTTTACTCCTTCAAATTTGCAATGCTAAGTGTTCTGAAGTAGACAAAATGAGAGAACTCTGTGAGAATTTGGTTAAAATACTGGAACCTGAGTTTTACAAATGACATCTGGTTTTATAGTTGCCAAATTGCCTGTGTATAACTAGCTGCTATGTGCCTGAACATGCGAAAATGAAACATGCTTGCTCCTGGTCCATATCACATGTTGAAAAGAACAACAAAACAGAGTGAAGATAGGAAGGAGTTTCCAGCGTGTATCAGTGTTATAAATCAATCTGCTTGAAACTACTGATCAGTTCTTTTAAGAGATTTTAGAGAGTCATAGAAAAGACACCATGTTTCATGTCCACTGCACTGATGCAAAAAGTTTCTATGGCAGTTTCTAAATATCTCATTAAAACTAAAAAAGAAAAAAGATGTAATTTGAAATCCTAATCTGACAATGTGCCACAGAGAATTGAGGGCTGTGAGTTGAAATAAATTATGAAGTTGAATGTGATCAATCCCTGTTTATCTGGAGACCCTCTGTTGCCATGTTAGCCATTAGAATTTGGTGCCATGGAAATTGCAAGTGCATCTCAGTGAAAGATAAGCATTGAAGTCAGGCCAAACAGGGTTTTGAGCAACCTGATCTAGGACAAGATCTCCCTGCCCACAGCAGGAGAACTGGAACTGGATGACTTTTAAAGGTCTTTTCCTAGCCAAAACATTCTGTGATTCTACAAAGCAAAAGTGCTTGGAGGAAAAGATCTATGCTGAGAATTAAGGGGAAAAAATTGTGTAGGAAATTTGGAGCAGGGGGTTTTACCCACTGATTTATTCTGAAAGTGACAAAAACACTTCTGAGTCATGCACTTAAGGGATGTGAAACATCTCTGCTTAGTATCTATCCCCACACACTCTTGATATAAAAAATTTCTTTGTGATTGTGGTGTCAAAGGCACTTTTAAAAGCATCCACCTTTCTCCAGGTCATTCTCTTTCCATCACTGTTTTCCAAATTATCACTGAAGGCAACATTCAGGAAAGGGGAAATGGAAAATATGGAGTTCATTCTGGGCTTGTTTCTCATGAAAGGAACAAGTCAGGATCACTATGCTCAACTTAAGCAACTCTGAGCTCAGTTTAGCCCTTTCCTCAACTCATGCAGATAACACAAAATGAATAAAAAATCCTGGATGGAGAGTCCCATGCTTCCTGGCAAGAAGCTGAATTACAGACCTACCTCTGTTCTTAAACACACCAGAGAACTCTGCTGTGACCTGAGACAGGTCATGGCAAATGGGACTGATCATATTTAACTTTAAAGATCTACAGTGTAGGCACATAAGCCAGTTACCCCTGTCCTTTCAGTGTCAATTGAGAGAAACAGGCATCTTTAGGGAACAATTTGTCTCATCTAGCTGAATTTCTGCTTTAGGAGGAACTATGTTGTATAAGTTACAGAAGTCTGCACTTGATCAGATTACTTCCACTCCTGATTTTTCCTTGTATTTGGACTTTTTCCCATGCTTTACCTGACTTTGCTATTTAGATTCTTTTCACAGCAGACATAAAAACCCTGTGTGTTTTTGAGTGCTACATAGATGCAGCTGGTTTTCACAGTGTTGGGTCAGCTCTTACATTCTAACTGGAGAGGAAGTAACAAACTACCTGAAACTCAACAAAGATTTTAATTTACATTCACATAGACTGGAACACTGGAAAAGAAATATTTTCTGCTTTTGGCTTGTGTGGGAATAAGAATACATTTATGTCCAACATATAGTACCACAGGGACTCAATTCTAGTTCAGTTCTTAGGTCATGGAATATAAATATTGTTACTGAAAGACATGTAGGTCTGCTGCTGCTGCTATATATTTCTGTACCAATGGAATCTGAAATATCAACTAGATCATTCCATTCAGTCTTTAAAATAGTGAAAACCTTATTTTTACCATATCTTAGTAGTTTTGCTGTGTTTTTACAATGAGAGTGTTCCTACTCTTCTAAAGAATTTAGAAAACACCATTGTAATCTACAGGGTTATATCCTGGGGTTAGTGGTAAGGCAACAACTGGCTATAAAATGGTGCATATAATTTATAGCTGATCCTCAAACATGCCTTTGAGCTACTACTCTGAGGCTCAGAAGAATTTGCATCTCTTCAATGCATGAGTCTGAAGAAAAATTTAGTCTCTTTTTGCCTTTGATTCCCTCCCCAGCTTTCATCTAGCTAATGTGTAAAAACTCAAGGAATGTCTATGACTAAGTGTTTACACAGTGCCTGGCACAAGGAGGCCTGAATCCTCATTTGTGGCCGCTGCTGTAGTAGTGACAGTGTTTCTGAAGGTCTGCCAGTGTATGGAGATAAAGTATCAGTGAATGTTAAACCATGACATAGTGTATATTCTTACAAATCCTGCAATAAATGGAATTAAACTGTTGGAATATATAAGCATTTACTGCAAAGGTCTCCTCTTTCTGCTATGATATTTGAGCAATAATGGGAGATGATCAAGATGGCTTTCACCCCACCTGATAACCCTAGCCTTCTTGGAGGAT